>CAJQZJ010034265.1:1653732-1679395 GCA_907164525.1 Lophiomys imhausi
ACACACACACACACACACACACACACACACACTTTCCATGCATTGCTACCTTCTGAGTGAGCAAGCTGGCTTTGGTATTGATAATGCTTCTCCTCTGCTCTAACCCCTCAACCCTTTATTGTTTTATTCCCAATATTCCTGAACAAACCATCAATTCCAAAATCTCAAGGGGATTCTCCTAAGCAAGGCCTGTTTCTTCCTCCTAGTTGGCTAGAGAGCTCCAAAATGTTTAATTTTCAGAAAGTTGCCTTCAGCTGGTTTAGAAAATTGCCTGACCACCCCCTCCCCTCCCTCCTTAGTGCACAGGGAAGACAAATGAATGCAAACTCTAAAATACCTACCAGTAGGAACTCTCTCCCCCTGAGCAAGACACCAGATAGAAAAGTGGGCATGACACAGGTAGGAAATCCTGGGGCTCCTTTCCTGTCTCTCCCAGGAAGGGAATCCAATTGTGACCTGAACAAACTGCCTCATGAGGTCAAGTCCCCACTTCCATCCACTGAGTCCCTTGGGTGCCTGTAGATCTTAGCACCTTGACTCCCACCTCTAAGGCTGCAGTTGGTGTCTTTGGGGTGTGCTCTTTTCAAAATAACCTCTTTACTTTTCTTCCCTTTAGGATCAGCTGCCTCCTCTTCTATTGTGTGATTGTTCTTTTGTTTTGTTTTTTGTTGTGTTTTTTTTTTTCCCTAGCTAAGATCCCTCATTCCAGAGCCTCCTTGCTTCAGGCCAGTCTTCCTTCTGGGGAGCTGAGATTCATGGACCTTCTTTTTCCTTCACTGTCAGATCCCATTCCCTCGCCTGTACTCCTCCACCTGGTCTCACTGTACACATAACTTTAGGCATACTTCCTTCCCTGCGAGAGCATAAGGTAGCTGGGCCAGAATGGCTTTAAAGCCTAAATTTGAGGCTGAGCATGGTAGTAGTACATGTCTGTAATCTCAGCACTCAGGAGGCTGAGGTGGAAGGATTCCTAGTTCCAGGCCAGCCTGGGCTACGTAACTAGATCCTACCTCAAAAACAGATAGGCAAAGCCTAAAGTTAGGCTCTAAAGACAGCCTGTTAGAGATGCCACTGAGACAAGATCCATCCATACCACTGTAATTGGCACCTGACTGAGGCTGAGTATGCTAACTGTGGTCTTCCATGTCTGAAGCCCTCCCACCCCCATCAATTGCTCAGCCTCAGCGGGATCCTAACAAAACCCCTTACTGTCTGGCTGCTGATACAGATTGTCAGATTGTCTATCCCAGTGTAATGTGACGGGTGTGAGATGTCACCGAGCTACTGCCCAGTCCTGTTTGGGATTTCCCCTTTCCCTGGGTCTAGGCAATTCCTCCCTTCACCTTTACCCTTTAGTTTGGGGGAGGTAAAAGCACTAGAAAGCAGATATTTGAAGAATTAAAGCGCTGGACTCTTAGAACCGTGTATGTGGAGTGCAATTTCATTGTGGAAGTTAAACCTTGTAACACGCTAAGTACCTAGGAAGGGACCTCTGCCTTCTTCATAGGGCTGGAACCTTTCCAAGGGCAACTCTTGCCTCCTACAGCTTCAGCCCTCAGTCCACTGAAACAGAAAAGTGCATCCGTGAGGAAAGGGTGGTGCTTTAGCTCCTACTTGGTCTTCACCTGGACGCTACCCCTAAGCATTTCACAGCTTTTCCAGAGGCTTTGTATACCAGAGCAGGAGTCTGACTCAAGAGGCAGGCGCTTACTTTCTCATCTTCTAAGATTGCAGTCGCAGGACAGATTCAGTGCCTTTCTGGTCCTCCTAGGGTATTCCTAAGAGGATCCCAACAGACCTCTGAAGGATAAATGAACCCTTTCTATTTGTTCCTTAGTACTTAGGGGTCAAGGGAAACAGTAATAGGTTGATTAAGACCCCAGATCACTGCCACTTTGACAAAGTGATGGTATTAATTATCCCCGACCCTGAGAAGGAGCAAACTGAAAGCCAGAGGCCTGATCTAGTAGGCAGGTAGGTGGAGAGCTGCAGCCCTGCCAGCACCACTAACCGCCCGGGGTGCCAGTCTTCCAGTGAAGGTCTCCAGTGCAATGAGTGGAATTCTGTGTCAGATTCTTGAGCGCCACTGCAGCCAGAGGGTCAGGAAAGACACCTCATCCAAACCAAGCAACTCAGTCTAGTGGCCTCTTCACCATGACCGCCTGCGTGTGGACTACTATATTGCCCATTTTTCTTTGAACACGTTATTCTCCTGGAAATTTGGCAAAATAATAATAATAATAATAATAATAATAATAATAATTAATTGACTTACTTGCCTTAGAGGTTCCTGACCCTTCAATTTCACTAATATATACTTTGTTTCTGGTATGTCAAATTGCTTGCCTTATATTCAAGAGGATGGGTCAAATAACAAATAAACCACTGCTCTCTGCATAGCTGTTAATGGTGGGAAGAAGTTAATTTGCATTTCAAAGGCCTTTGGGCACCATCCTAGGATCCAGGGAAAAGAAAACTGAATCGCAGCTGGGTGTTTGACAATCCGTAGCAAACTGTCCCGCTGGTAAGGCTTGAGGGGTTGACTGTGTTGCTCTCCACACCTTTCCCCAGCCCTCCTGACCCTGCCTTCCTCTTCCTTCTGTCTAACTGTGGGGCAAAACTGTCTCACTCTCTGATTCTTTGCAGATTGAAGTAATTAACACATTCCAGTCGGGAACCTCTGTTAAGGGAGTCCTAAAGCGACCGAATATGACTCAACACCTTGACGTAAAACTGGGTCCTAGCTCCTATTCACCAGCAGTTGCACCCATCAAATCTTCCCCTTCCACCTCTTCTGCTGTTACATCTCCTCCTCTGGGCAGTGAGTGTCTGTTATAATGCATGGTTTGTTAAAGCAACACAAGAGAGCACGTGGCATCCACTTTAACCAACCGTGGTTCCTTGTCCTTTTTGGTTTTTTGTTTGTTTGTTTGTTTATGTTTTCTTTCCCTGCTTTGATCTTTTGACTTAAAGAAAGAAAAGACCAAAAACAAAACAAAAAAACCCTAACTAAAACCAGGCCGTATGCCCTTTCATTTTATTTTTTTAATTTTAGAGAGTTATCAAACCTTAGCTATTTTAAAGACTATAGCCCTATTTTCTAATTGTTCCTCTGCATTGCTTGCTGCTGCTGTTCCTGAGTTGCTTTGTTTTGTTTTGTTTTGTTTTCACCTCTGGTTTTGCTTGTTGCTTTGTTCCTCTCCTCTTCTGAGCCTAACTCCTCCTCTTTAGATATGTAGTCGTCGCAAGGAAGACCTGGGAACCCTCTTTACTTGGGGGTGAGGGAGCCTCTGCCCAGAGGGTCTTAGCCAGGGCCTGTCCTGACGGAGCCAGCAGTGAACTTGTTCACTAATAACAGTCCTTTCGGCTACCACTGCACTGTTAGCTGACAACAAAAGTTGTGACGAGATTAGAAAGAGGAAGTTAGTTCGACCTGTGCTGTCTAACCTCTCAGAGGTGACCTTAAATCAGACTCTAGTTCAAGAACTAACTAGTGTATGTGCATATGAGTAGCAGAAATAAAATCTCTTTTTGGCCCACGTGTTAGTATTTGGCACCCCAGCTCTCAGGAGACTGATGCAAGAGGATTATGAGTTTAGAAATTTCTTAAGAGCCCCCCTTTTTCCTTATCTTTTCATCTAGTCTGATTGTTCACCAGCCAGCCCCTTGTGTCATATTTTGTACATTTTGTTTTAGGGAACCCTGTCTATCCAGAGACTTGATTGGCACCTGTCAGGTTTCAACCTAGGACTTGCTGCTCTCACTGGTAGACTCTGGACACTTGTTAAGGCCTTCCTATTTCTGGTTGGTTTCTTTCTCCTGAATGGGAAGCAGAGGACAGTCAGTCAGTATGCTGTCTGGTGAGGGAAGGTGCTCCACCATCACACAAGTTAAGGAGACTTTAAGTACTTGAGTGTCCAGTCCATCCCTCCTCACAGCTAACCCTAAATTGCCTTGCTTGTGGTTCGCATGACTGTGGAGCAGATTTTCCAGGCTTCATCTTGTTTTTGCCTTTTAGCTACCCATAAGAGTTTTGGTATGAGTTGGGAATGGAGGTTGGGGTCACAGTGGTGCCAGCTGCTTCTTTGAGCCCAAAGGCAGGCCTGAAGGCACTACATAAGCCTTGTCCTACAGAGTGTAAAAACCTCTCCCTCTAGTCCTTGCACATTCCTCTCTTAATCCCTTTTCTCTTAGTTCTGCCATCCTCTTCTAACTAGTTTCTGTCCTGTTTAACCATTCTTTCTCTGGTAGAAAGGGCTGGTGCTGGCTGTCCCACAGAGACCAGTGGGCTCAGAGGAGCTTGTAAACCATGTGCCCGAGCCCCTAAAAGTTTAGACCAAAGAAGAGATAGACCATACCTCTGCCCTTTCTCTCTCATGCCCTGTCCCTGGAGGTCCTAGGAGTTGCAGTTGTGTGTTTTAAAGCCCTCTTTCCCATTCCAGAGTGCTTTAAATGACTTCAATTGTGCATCTGATCTTCCTAAGGTCCCTAAGGCTTCCCTCCAGAAGAAGTCCTATACCTCTCTACCTTTAGGCTATGAAAGGGGAATAGAAAAGTAAAATATTCTAGTAGGGAAATGGCACCTTCATCAGATCCACACTGAGCTTCAAAGTATGCCCCACACTCACCTGATGGTCCAGCCTGCTTTGGGACCTGCCTCATGAAGGAGTTACCCTTCAATCAGCCCTTCAGGAAACATTTCCCAGAGGATTTAAGAAACAATGCTCAAGGTGGCTAGCTAAGCGAGGAGTGTGTGCTGCTCTCCCCATACCAGCTCCACCATCCCTCCTGGTCCCCACATACTGCTCACACACCAGACCCTGTGCTCCAGGCACAGAGGATGCCAGCCTCAGATCAGCTGGTGATTGCCTTACTGTGTGACTGTCCCACATACGTGTTCTCTGAGCCAGTGTTGGAGTTGAGCATTCTGGCACAGCCCCATGCCTCTGTCTCTTACCCTTCCCCCACACCCTGGGCCATTTCCTTGACTCATTGCTTGACCTCCCTTATAGGTGGCTGGTTCCCCTTAGTCTGTAGAAGTCCTGAAGTCTAACTGGATGACTATCCTTTGCTTCCCAGAAAGGTTGCCCTATTTTTCCCACCTGCCCATCCCTCTTCATTCTATCTCCTTCATTTGTTTGCCCATGAGAGTGTTATTAATCACCCCAACAGGGGAGAAGGAGAGCCAGCAAACAAGCCCCAGACTCCTCAACCCTATTTTTCAAAACTAAACTCTTCATAATGGATTTCACATAAAAATTTTGCAACAAGCTGTCCAGTTGCTTAAAAAAAAAAAACTATAATCGAGAAGTTTGAAAATCACTAATCTAGAAGAAAATGAACTAGTGATAGATTTAAAGGTACCTACCCTCCTGAAGGATGCTGAGGAATGTGGAGAATGCAACAGTAGATGAAAATACTGCTACTGTACCTACCAAGGAGAGGTGGCTTTGGACCTATCTCCTGGGCTAGGGTATCTATACCAGGGCTAAGGGGGAGGCATTGAGTTTGAGCTTGCTTAATCTGACTTATCTTGCTCAAATATTTCAAGTATAGGTTACAGAAAGCATGGGACCACCCAAAAGTTAGACGGAGCCTCCATTCTGCCTGATCTTACCCAGCTCTGAACAGAGGTGCCCTGATTGGGTGACATTCACCACCAAATGGTCCGTAGAACCACAGGAGGATGGAAAGCAGGCCCTCACTGTCATTGCACAAGGTTCCAGATGCCTTTACACTTCTTATGTATGCTGGAGCACTGAGCTTCCAGTTGAGTGGCAGAGTCCCTTGCCTTCCAAGCTCTGAACACTCCAGGCATGGGTGGGTCTGTAGCTATAGAGGAGAGAGACCAGAGAGGAAAAGCCTTGGCCAGAGAAGACAGAGCCAAAGTTCTGATGGTGAGGCTGCTGTAGGCAATATCTTCGATGGGTCTGTAAAATTATGACAAGTCCCAGGACAGGAAATCCAGCTGGCTTATTTGTGTGTGCTGCTACCTCCATCCTCTTGTTTCTTCTCTAGGGACTTGTTTGTTTGTTTGTTTGTTTGTTTATACAACAGAAGAATGAAAGAGGTACTCTTACCCCAATGTCCACTACTCCTCCTTAACCTTCTCCCAACCCTAACAATTTCTTTTGAATCACTCTTGTTTCTTTTCTGAGGGAGAACGTATCTCAACCAGACTAGGATTGGCCACTTCCCCCAACAAAAAAAAACATCCTAAAACCACCTGCCTTTCCCAGTCCCTCTTCTCTATTTTCTCTGACATCCCGCCCTCCCCAACACCGCACTCCAATCTACCAACCCAGATCCTAAGCCACATTTGAGTGACACAGTTCAGAAATATAGAGTTAGCACAGCAAAAAGACAACAGCAACAGAAACACCAGAAGAGTTGATGCCTTAAAGCAGAAGCTGCTCCCAAGATTGATTGCAGTCTCCTCTAGACTCCTGACTGATCAAGTCCCTTCTTCTATGTAGTAGAATGAGGACTGACAGGGCAACATGTTTACCCATTTACCCAGGAACACTGCAAAGTGTCTCCTTCCTTCATTCTTTTCAATTGTCCTGTCAGAAAAGCCACTCATTTAAAGCCTGCCTCCTGGATCAGGTTTCTCCCTGTCCTCTGCTTCCTCACACGAGGTCATGGCCCTCTTCACAATATGCAAACGGCTGGGCAAAGCAACATGGATTTATACTTTGGGCTTGAGCAGCATTGCTGTGGATTGGACATGGGCGTGCACTTGGATGGTGAACCCCAGGCCTTCCTCAACAGACAGAGAAAGGCTTCTTTTCATACCGATGTTTTATCCACATCTTCTAGGGGGAAAGGGCGTGGAAAGGAGGCTTTTGTCGGGGAAGGGATGGAGTGGAGGTTGTGGGATGTAAGGATGTGCATGTTTTCTGAATGAACACTTAGGGACTTTTAATCCCTGCATGTTATGGAATGGAGATCGGTTTGTCTGCCTGTGCACAGCATCCATGTGTGGCCTCTTGTCACCCAGAATTTCTCGTGTGCAGACTGGTAAACGTTGGCTTTTGAGGGAGTTTAAACAGAGAGCAAAAGTGCAGTGTGTAATTTTCCCATCCCACACTCACAAAAGGTTGGGCCTCCATACAGAAAGCCACCTGTGTGAATTGTCTTTTAAATTCACTCATTAATGTCACCGAATTCCTGCGCGCTGCCCTCTATTCCCCCACCCCAAAAAAAAAAACTAATGAATTTCTTGGTTTGCCTTCATTTTAAGAGTTGATTGTTTGGGAATGCTGTTTGCTTTCTTCTACTTTTTGGATTGCAAACTTTGAAACGTCCTTATTGTTTGCCATCACTCACTCCATGCTTTCCTTGAGATCTGGGGTGTGAGATGGTCTGGGCTTTGAGTCATTACTGCTTTGTAGTTGGGGTTTTGTTTCTTTCCTCAAACCACTAATTTTTCTTATTCCGATTGCCAGTTCTCACCTCCCTATCTCTTCATTCTCTTTCTCGTTTCCCTGGTGTAGATCCAAGTGGTCAGAATGTTCCATGATTTCCAGGATCTAATTCAAAAACCCAAGAACCAAAGCTCCATCCACAACTTCATAACCCCACCTGAATACATCGCAAATGATGAACTCCCACGATCACTCTCAGACAATCTAGAGGAAAAAGTTCCACCCGTTTCTAAGCTGGGGACTAGGGAGCTCATGCTGGATGGTGAGGCTGCTCCATCTGACAACAAAAACAACAATGCTGTGGATTGCGACCAAGTGCAAATCATTGCCTCCCATCCTGACAGCCCTCTGCAAAGTCTGGAGACATCCGTTTGAACTTCCGGTTTCTCAATCCAGTCCCTGCTTTCCCTGTTTGTTTTGTCATCTATCCCGTTATAAGGTGATGATGGGACTTGTCACTGTAATGTCAGCTGCTCCTAAGTGTGTGAGAACCCCCACCTGACCATGAAGAAGCAAGTGCACAGACCTACAAGGATTCGGTCAAACCCTGGGCAGGTAATGGTAGATCTCCTCCTTAGATGCATCCGTTGTCATTTTTAAAGAGATGATGACATTCCTTCTGGCATCTCCAGCCCAAAGTCTCCACAGCATCCCCACATGTGTTACCACCTCCTGACTTGGAGATTTTATTCTATGAGTTTCTGCCATTTACAAGCTAAGTTGTGTGCTCAGGGAGAGACAAGCACCCTGCGTTTGCATTTCAGTAGAGTGGTTTTTCTTAAAACATTTTTTCCTGTTTTGAAAATGTACATTCTAGGGCCTCTAGCTCTTTCTGCCCTTCAGTCTGACCTCCCTAAGGTTCTTTGGATCTTATATGACCCTTATCATACTTACTTTTTTTTTTTTAAGTTGTAGTAATTACAAGAATGGAAAGGACATGGACAAGTTAAGCCAACTTTGGCCCCTCTGGCCCCAGTAGAACCTTTCACTTTGTTCTAGAAGCAGGCAGATTTCTTTGCTGACATGGTCTTTTGGGAGCAAGTGAGCTGGTGAAATACTTCCTGTTGTTACCAGGTCAGCTCCAACTTCTGAATGTCTATCTTCTTGTGTACGTAGGGGTTTTTAAGTGCCAGGGAAATCAGTCATGACCATGAAGCTTGCGTATGTGTAATATATAGTTTTCACCATAGGCCTGAGCTTCCTCCTTGTCTAGTGTGGTAGCAAAAGAATGAACCGGGCATGGCCCTGCTTCCTAGCTGGACAAGGAGTTTCAGGACTAACATGGGGCAGGCCTAGGACCAGAAATCACTGAAGCAGACTACTTTCAGGGGTATTTGCCAAGGTTCTTCTAGGGCTGGAGCCCTGGGGAATGAGTGTTTAGAAGCCTTGGGAGGGGATAAAGAGCCAGTCCTTCCGGGGACCTGAGAAACCTCCCTGCAGGCGAGGTGCCTGAGTACTAGCTTTGACATTCTCTTCCCTTTCCTAATTTTACACTTTATTTTGTCCTACATCATTTTCCATCTCTAAGGAGGTGCCCAACTTTTGCAAATATTCCACTGTTGAAAATACATATTCAAAAGAGAAGGCTCCCTGAAAGTGTGTTGATTCAAGGAGCAAAAGGCCCTCCATGGAGAGCTCCCCGACTCCTGCCTCCTTCCTTTCACGAGCCCTCTTCCAGCCTTCAGCAGTGTCTCCAGTGCTGCCTGGGAAAGCCCGTGCCTTTCTGCCCAGAGCACTGCCCAGAGCGTCCTCTGCCCACATGCCTCTCAGGAGCTGGGAATGTCACCAAAAGGGACTTCATCTTACTGAGACAAGGTGGAGGCTCATTCCCAGGTGCTCCATTTGTGTCCCTGCTGTGCTGATTTAAGCATTTTTGTGCAGATGGATTGAATTTATGTCCCCAAATCCCATCTCCCATTAGGTCAGTGAAGCTGGCCTCCCTTTTTCTAGGGTGATGGGAATAAGAGAGGGTACATGAGGCTCATGAGAACTGCCAGGTTTCCACTTGGGAGAAGGCAAGATGAACTTCCACTTGTAACTTTTTCTTCTAGAGATCTTCCTCCCTCCCCACTTTTCACCCAAGCTGCCAAGATAGGGTAAAAGAAGAAACAATCAACATTCCGCACCCATTACAAGCATAGTCCATCATTGTAGGAAGTATGGAAAAGGTTTTGACTTGGATTTTGTAAAGCTTACACGCTTAGCAATCTTTTCTTGTGGGGGAAAAAAATCTCACTTGAGGTGTTAGTTATTAAATATATATATGTATAAACATTAGAAGATTTGATTCTGTCAACTCTTTTATTACCTCAGATCATTTTTAAAAAGCAAGCCAATAGCAAGCTTCGAGGGCCATTTCACCATCCTTGTTCCCAAAAGCCTCATGTGGCGCTTGGCAGGTTCCTCCTGACGGCTTATGTCTACTTTTTCAAAGTCAAAAGGTTTGTGTGTGTGTGTGTGTGTGTGTGTGTGTGTGTGTGTGTGTGTGTTCTAGTTTCCATAGTGAGAGAGAAAATAGAGAAATATTATGCAAAATATATAGTTTTCTTTAGATCAGAAACTGGTATTTTTGAGTCAGCCATATATAGTTTAAAGAATTTCAGATAAAGTGCCACCATGTAACACCGTGGAGGGGAGCACACAACCAGCTGTTTGATATGACTGATGACTCAGTATAAAATTAAAAATTAAAAAAAAAACCAACAACAACCAATATACCATACTTCCTTTCTCCAAACAGCCATCTTTATACTTAGGGGAAAAAAATTGTTGGGTTCTAGACTTTTTTAACATAAATTTTGTTTGATATGGAATTGAGTGAGTTCAAGTGTTTCTGTGCCTATGTTTTTATACATTTTTTTTCTATTCAGTTTCAGTGATCCAGGTGGCAGTGAGTAACTACGACATGAGTTAATAACACTTCCCCCTAAATGGTGCTTCAGATTTGAAAGAGGTCTGATGGGGAGAGAGACTAGAATCTAGAGCCCCCTTTTGATAACCCTAGAAAAAAGGAAACGGGTAAGAACCTGCAGGTAGCCAGGGAAACTCGCTACAGTTTCCTTTTTGCCATCAGGCTTCACAGCTGTCAGGACGTGGATGTACGCTGCCGTGGAGGAGGGGTGCCAGGCTTGTTGGTAACCGGGGATGAGGATCAGTTGGGTTTCTCTTTCTTGAGAAATTAGCTGGCAGAAGCTGTCAATGATGGTCTCTCCTGGTCAGCAAGGGTACTCTGATGTGGGTGTTGCATTTCTTTATGCTTCTTTCTCTTCCTCTTCCCCCTGGAGTGATCCCATTAATGAGCTTTTGTGGATCTGAGTCGTGACACCTTCCTGCTTTATATGATACAGCAGATGGGAGACAGAGCTCCAACTTGGAAAAGATAAATACAACAGCAGTAGCTACCTACGTCTAGCTCTGAGTCTCAGGACGAGGTCTTTCTCAACAACCCTTCACTGTCCTTTAAAGTACTTTTCCCATCCCAAAAGACATAAAAGAGACCAGCTAGACTCCCTTCAGCTGGCACTTGTGGATTCCTCAGGTTTGGATTTCTTTTTGCCTTCAAGCTTTAGGGGAGAGTTGCACATATAATCAGAGTGATTACCTCACTGCCAAAAACCCAGAGGAACACTGGAACTTGAGTGTGCCAGAATCCTCACCTGTATCCTTCCCTCTCTTCCCATCCCCCTTGCCTTACGGTTGAAGCTACCTGTGGTACAGTTCCAATCTGCACATCCAAACACCTTCTGTATCCAGGTCCCACCCCATGGTACTAGTTGGGGTGGGCACTTACAATGCCTGCTGTTCTAAAGCCATTCCAGCCTCCTTCTCAGAATAGACCAGAAATCCTCCCTCCCTTCCATTTAGCTCAGAGCCAGAACTTTTACCTTCCCAGCTGTGCAGTTAGGCCTGCTGTCCCCTTTCTTCTTGGTTGGGAGAGGTGAAGGGAGGTGAACTCCCTGTAACTGAATCGGCCTTTGGTTCGTGTTTTGTCCCATATGTATATTTGCCATATGTAAATATGCCATATATGTGCCAGCAAATTGATCTATGCCATCTTTTCTAATCGGCATGCAGATAGGAACTTTGAGTTTCTTCTCAATAAGTAGTATAATGAGCACTGGTATTTTTGTACAAAAGAAAAAGAAAAAAAAAAAACAGAAAATTGACTTTTGTGGCCTGCATGAGAGACATGATGATATCAAAGCAATGTGTATCCCAGCGTGTGTTGCCATAGTTTGCAGTTCAGCTTAACAGTACACCCAATGCGTATTTGCATTTGATATTATTTAAGCTCTATGTATAATGTTTTGCATGTATTTATATGGTTCTTGGGAGGGAGGATGCTATCAACTGACAAATCTGTACTGCAAATGCGTTATCCCACTAACTCGGGAAGGAGAGGAGTTTTAAAGGGAGTAATTTTTTGGAACCAATAAAGCTTTTCGCTGATAAACAGAAACCAATGTCATGCACTGAGAATAAAAACCCATGCCCACTTGTAATGTGCTACTGTCCATGTGTCTCTCCTTTTCGGTCACACCACCGGGGATGCTGGAGCTAAGAATGGTTTTGCCTCCACCACCTTTGGAGCAAGCATGGGGCCCAAAGCTTGTCTCTTACTATGGCGTGCCTCCTTTAGTGACTCACAGCCCTGAGGACCAGCCTTATTCCCTTGAAGAACCTGCTTTTCTGTGCACACCGTGGTTAGAACTGAGTAGAGTTCACAATCCAGGTCCTGGAAAGCTGAGGCCTTGGGAAGGATGAGAAAGAGGATGCCTGGCATAGGTCCTTCTCTCTCTCTCTCTCTCTCTCTCTCTCTCTCTCTCTCTCTCTCTCTCTCTCAAGACAAGGTTTCTCTGTATAGCATTAGCTGTCCTAGACAAGCTTTGTAGACCAGGCTGGCCTCAAATCCGACTGTCTCTGTCTCCCAAGTGCTGGGATTAAAGGTGTGTACCACCACGCCCAGCTAGGTCCTCCTTCTCATTCTTTTCCTCCTCCCTGTCTCACCCCCTCTAGAAAAAGACCCTGTATCTTGCCTGGATTTCCTTAGGAAAAATGTTAGTGAAGGATAGCCAGTGTTCCCTAACAGTTTCTAAGGTGCTAGTTCAAAAGCATGGAGCAGACTGGATGGAAAAGACTCAGGCTACATCTTTTTTTTTTTAAACTGGGTAGTGGTAGTGCACACCTTTAATGCCAACACTTGGGAGGCAGAGGCATGAGCATCTCTGTGAGTTCAAGGCCAGCCTGGTCAACAGAGCGAGTTCGGGATAGCTAAGACAACACGGAGAAAGCCAATCTCACTAAAAAAAAAAAAAAAAAAAAGCTTTTGGGTTTTTCTTTTTAATGTGTATGAGTATATGTCTGTACACCTCATACCTGGTGCCCAAGGAGACCAGAAGATGTCTTTGGAGCTCCTGGGACAGAGCTTACAGATGGTTTTGAGCGTCCATATGGGTGCTAAGAGCAGCAAGTGCTCTTAACTACTGAACCATCTCTCCAGCCCTCAGCCTAAGGAGATTGCTCTCCAGAGGAACAGACATATGGATCATTTAGTTTCTTTAAAATGGAAGCTGGGGGTAGTTAATTTAAATAAATTTAAACTTTAAAGAAACTGGGGGCTTCTTTGATAACAGAAGTCATGAAACAGTTACAAAAGAGCTTGTTTTATTTCCCCATTGTAAGTGCCCTTGCTAGAAAGGATGTGACACACATACATATGCATAAACACACTCACAAGTGTGCACACACCCACACCTGCAAGATCTTTTCTGAAGCATGACCCTAAATGTCTTCTTTCACTCTTCCATATTGTTATTATTGGGCCTATATCTGTGCCTTCCTGTTTAAAAAAAAAAAAAATCAGGGCCTGGAGAGATGGCTCAGTGGTTGGTGCACTTCCAGAGGACCCAGGTTCAATTCCCAGCACCCACATGGCAGCTAACAGCTATCTGTAACTCCAATTCCAGGGATTCTGACATCCTCACACAGGCATACATACATGCAGGCAAAACATCAGTGTACACAAAATAAAAAATCATTAAAACAAAATTAGATGTTAAAAACACAATTTTCCTGATTCAGGTATGTGGTAAGGAATGGTGTCTGGCCCAGACTGCTGTTTCTTAAGACATTGGTTCAATGGGGTATAAAGGCCAATTTGGTTCCTTAGGTGCAGGTGAACATGAAAGAGAGCAGATTCTTACCCTTCTTTACTTCTAGTTTCAAAAACATAATTGCTTTGGCATCCATCTTTAGTAACTTTTTTGTAAGCTCCCTTCTCTTGGTTATATGTCCATGTAGTCACTGAGTGGTTTAAAGCTCTTACCATGTCTGTGTAATTCCCTCCCAAGCAAAGGTGCTGTTGCAGGTCCATAGATAACCCATCGGGTACCAACTCAGTGGCTACCAACTCCTGCTCTGCATCAGTTAGGACATGATCTTGTTACTGGAAGCAGGAAGGTAAGGAGGAATGCCCTGTCTCCACAAGCAAGTGATTCTGCAAGTTTGCTATCAATAAAACAAATATGTCCTCATCTCTGTGTGGTGTCTCAACTTCTGATTGCTTCAGTGTGAACCTAAGTCATAAGAAATAGGTTGGGCATGGGAGCACATGCCTTTAGTCCCAGCATTGGGAGGCAGAGGCAGGTGGATCTCTGTGAGTTCAAGGCCAGACTATCTACAGAGTGAGTCCCAGGATGGGCAGGACTATGTAGAGAGACCCTGTCCCCAAAAAACAAAACAACAACAAAAAGAAATAGCCTGCTATGTGTGTAGACTATAAAACATTCATCTTGGAAACTGGTCCTTCCTGGTTCTGAATCCTAACATGGGGCCAGCCAGCAACAAGGCTTAACTTCTCTAATAAGACTTTCCAAGTAATAGCTCCCTGGAATGGAGCCACTGCGCTGGCCCTAGAAAACACAAGAGACCTCCTTGAAATAATGGTCTTGCTGCCATCTCTAAGAGGTGATGTCATATGTACAACATGCCATCTCTACATTTATAAGGAGTTAAATAACTTATGTGTTTGGGAAATCAAATGACAACCATAAATTAAGCATCTTTTCATGAAACTTAAGTAAAGTGAATATTTGAACTGTCTGCATAACACAGTGGTTCTCAACCTTCCTAATGCTACAACCATTTAATATAGTTCCTCATGTTTTGATGAGCCCCAACCATAAAATTATTTTCGGTGCTGGTTCATAACTGTAACTTTGCTACTATTATTACTGGGGTCTGAAAATCCTAAACAACTTAAGCTAAGCAGGCACAAGAGTCCAACAAAGAAAGATCTTTATTTGAATTAGGCAGCAAAACTGGCCAGTCAGGGACAACAGCACAGACTTGGGACTGACTGTGTCTTAGTATTTAAATAGATGACAAGAATTTATTATACCCAGGCAACTACTGATTGATCAGAGCCACGAGACTTGGGAGCTGAACTACAACACCTTTCCCTCCAGCCTGAATGTTAAGAGCTTTTAAGCTTCAAAACCACAAACATCTGTGCCAAGTTACAGTTCCATTTTCTAACCAATCAGGATTTAGGGATGGGGACTTCCTTAGGAACATGTGTTTGTGGTACACTTATCCTGTTCCCATTGATTGGATTATTCAACTGTGGCAGGGCAAATCGCCTAGCATTCATGTTTCTACTTGTTAACCAGTATGTCAGTTACCCACATATACATCTCTTTCTCCAAGCAGGATGTCAGTTACCCAGGGAGGTCTTGGAAACTTAATTTGACCCCTATTCAAAATGGCTTCAGTTTGGTTCCTTCTTATATTATGAATCATAATGTAAATATCTGATATTTCTGATGGTCTCACATGAACCCTGTAAAAGGGTCACTCGACTCCCTAGGGAGACCCACAGGTTGAAAACCGCTGGCATTGCTGGTACCACCACACTCCAAAGGATGTTCTTTCTCTACTTCACAACAGACCTAGGCTCTGTGTACAAACTCAGCTACTACTTGATTTCCTCTGTGTGCCTACGATAGAGAGGTACCTCCTTTTAGCATCTTCCCAACATAGCACAGTGATTAGATTGATCCCTATTAGGATGCTCAGGAAGTGACTTGTTCTAAATTCCAGATGTTCACATTAGGCCTATGTAAAATTTTTGTTTGTGACACTGAATATAGAACTCAGGCGCACACACATACACACACAGTAAGTACTGTACCCCAGATCCAGGGATCTTAGCTGACTATTCCCCTCCACCATGTAAACTGCTATGATAGTGGATGCTTGTAATCCCAGTACTTAGGGCAAGGCAGGAGAATGAGTTCAAGGTCATCCTTCACTACCATAGTAAGTTTGATGCCTAGGACCCATAAGGCACGATCTCAAACAAAACAAAAAACTATATGAAAACTTATTTGAAAGAGAAGGCTGGTATACTAGTTACTTTTCTATTGCTGTGAAAAGACATCATGACTAAGCAGCTTATAAAACAAACCATTTAAGTCTGGAGGCTCACGGTTCCAGAAGGTTAGAGTCTGTGATCATCATAGCTGGGAGCAGGAGTGTGGCAGAGAGAGAGAGAGCAAGCACTAACTGGGAATGACACCAGTCTTTTGAAACCTCAAACTTCCCAGTGACATACCTCTTCCAACAAGACCACTTCTCCTCCAACAAGACCACACCTCCTAATCCTTCCCAAACAGTTACACCAAGCCTTCAAACATGAACATGTGGGGGCCATTCTCATCCAGACCACCACAGCTTGGGAGGAAGAGCAGGGAATAGCAATTGCCTTCATGCCTAAGAGGAAGTACAAGTAAGTACCTCTGTAATTATCTCTCTATGTGGGGACTGGAGACGTGGCTCGGTAGTTAAGAGTACTTACTACTACTACAGAAGACCCAGGTTCAGTTCCCACAACTCACACCAGGCAGCTTACAACCACCTCCAACCAGTTCATAAACTCATGCAGGGGCACATGTACACACATGATAAATACATAAATACCTCCATTAGAGCAGGAACTCCTACATCTTTTCTGTCAACACTTTAAGTTAACTGCTCCTCAGAAGGTAGGAGAAGGAAGAATCTATTCCTGCTTGTCCTTTGGTGAGGGAGCAGCAGTAGCAAAGTCTCAGCTGGATTAAGACTGATGTCTGGCAGTGGGAAGCATGAGACATGCGTGCTCTGACCCTAGCTTTGCTTCACTGCTCAGGTTTTCCATCTCTGAAAGACCATCAAGATACATGGGGGATCTGGGTGTGATGGTGCACGCCTTTAATCCCAGCACTCAGGAGGCAGAGGCAGAGGCAGGAGGATCTCTGTGAGTTTGAGGCCAGCCTGGTCCACAAAGTGAGGCCAGACAGCTAGGGCTACACAGAGAAACCCTGTCTCAAGAAACAAAATAAAACAAAACAAGAAGATACATGAGAGATGTTCAAGCTACACATTGAAGAACAGAAAGTCTTCAAAGATTATTCAGAACACAGGTGTTTGACAAAAATAGTAGTTCTTTTTTAAAAGTGTTGGGTTTTGTTTTGGTTTTTTTCTTTACCTGTGTGGTGACCCATGCCTATAATCCCAGCACTTGGGAGCATGGGGCAGGAGGACTGCAATGTGTTCAAGAACAGCCTGTGCTACAAACTGAGTTCCTGAACCACCTAAGCTACAGAGTAAGATCCTGTGTCATAAAAATAGTAGTTTGTTTGTTTGTTTAGATTTACTTTATTTCATGTGTATGAGTATTTGCCTGCATGTATCTACATGCGCCATGTGTGTGCCTGGTGCCCATGGAGGTAAGAAAAGGGCGGATCCCTTAGAACAGGAGTTAAAGATGGTTGTAAACTACCATATAGGTGCTGGAAATCGAACTCAGGTCCTACATAAGAGCAAAACGTGTTGAGTGCTGAGCCTTCTCTCCAGCCCCCTTGCTTTTGGTTTGGTTTGATTTGGGTTTGTCCTCTGGAGCAGCTATACCTTGTTTTTTGGGTTTGGGGTTTTTTTTTTGTTTTTGTTTTTGTTTTTTTAATGGCTTAAAAACATGAAGAGATGACTCAGCAATTCAGAGCATCTGCTGCTCTCCCCAGGACCCCAGTTCAGTTCCTAGCACTGACATCAGGCAGCTCATAACTGCAATTTCATTTTCAGGACATCTGAAATTCTGGCCTCCGTGGGTACCTGTACACACATGGTACACATATATACAGCAGGCATTCACATGTGCACATACATTAAAATGAGCAAAAAAAAAAAATTGAACTAATTTATCAAGAAGATCTCTGCCAGCTTTAAAATTATGATTCTAATTTCACAACAACAACAGCAACAACAAAATTAAACAGAGAGCTGGGGAGATAACTCAGTCAGTAAAGTGCTTGCCATGCCAGCGAGAAGACCTCAGTGCAGTCCCCAGAAGCTATGTGAAAAAAACCAGGCATAGTGATGTGCGCTTGTAATCTCAGTTCGGTGTGTCACGAGCACACTGAACTCCCCTATGATTTCAGGGAGAGAAGGGTAAAGAATCATACGAGAGGCAGGGTTGGTGAGGTTTTAGTATTTACTCCAATTAAGCATAAACAACAATAAAGGCAGATGAACACAGTAATCATCACAGCAATCCCGGTTCCAGTAAATCCTAAACTTAATCCTAACATAGCTACATACTGAACCTGATCCTTAGGCTTAGAGTCCGCAGGTGAGGACGAGGTTGCCTTCTTTGTTGTGATAATGAAAGCTTGTCTATGAAGCAGGCTTGACCTGGGGGGGGTGGGCTTGACGGTGACAGGGGCTCAGCTCTTTCTGCTCTCCCATGAGACTGGGGGTGAAGCTTTGTTAGCATGGTTTGACTTGTTTTGGGAATGGTCAGTGCTTGGCGCGCGGCTTACATGGCTATGAACCATGTCGCCATGAGAACCGCGCTTTTCCTCTTTCAAACTACTTATATTTATATGTCTGCCACCAGGGTTGCTCCCTGGGTGGTGTGGCCTCCGTTGCACTCCAGCTAAGTTCTGATAAGAGCCGTCAGCCATGCTAAGTCACCTTCTGCTTATCTTAAAAGCATTACATCACCTCAACTCACACTTCAAACTCAAACTGTTGCTAACTCCTAACAGCCATTGTAGGTGGCTGTTTTACAGGTGACAAAGAATTGCCAGGCAAACCTAACCAGTGAGCACCAGATAGAGGCCCTCTCTCAAAAAACTAGGTGGGCCAGGAGGTGGTGGCACACGCCTTTAATGCCAGCGCTCGGGAGGCAGAGGCAGGCGGATCTCTGTGAGTTTGAGGCCAGCCTGGTCTACAGAGTGAGTTCCAGGACAGGGAGGGCTGTTACACAGAGAAACCCTGTCTCAAAAAGAAAAAAAAAATTTTTCATACCCAGACGGATGTCTCTCTCAAGGATGACCTCTGGCTTCCATACATCTATATGTACACAGGACCACACACACACACACACACACACACACACACACACACACACACACTATATATACATATATATGTACACATAGATATATACATGCATATATGTATACATACAAACACACATACATATATATCTCCACTGGTCAAGTGGTACATGTTTGAAGACACAAGCTTAATTTAGATATCTCAATTAAAGCCAGGCATAGTGGCACACGCCTTTAGTCCCAGCACTTGGGAGGCAGAGGCAGGTGGATCTCTGTGAGTTCAGGGCCAGCCTGGTCTACAAATTGAGGTCCAGGACAGCCAGGGCTTTGTACACAGAGAAACCCTGTCTCGAAAAACAAACAAACAAACAAAAGATACGTGGACAAAAGGATAGATATCTCAATTATCTTCCCCCCCCCTTAAAAACAATCATAGCATATGCACAAATAAAATCTATAAAACTTAGTGATTGGAGCCCAGCCTATTGACAACTAGTATTATCTAGTTGATTGTATAGTGGAATGGAAAACTGCTTTGGAATTTGATGTAAAAAGAGCAGTCGTTTGGAAACCCGGAGATATAATCCAGCTGGAATGGCGTAAATTTGAGAGAAGTGATGTTCCACTTGAGGCAAGGTAGAAAGAGCCCGCCCTGGGAGTTACAAGGCCCGAGTCAGATCCTGACCCTCCTGCCTGCTTGCTGTGTGACTTCAGGGTCTTTCCAACTCTGACACTTTTTCCATTCTTACTCTAGCCTTTAGCTGTTATTAGTAACTATTGGAGCCTGAATGGAATTTCTCTTCCACTGTTTTATCTCCCTGGAATGCAGCATAATTGTGTGCTTTGAACTCTACGGCATCCTGGGACATGTGCCAGCAGGTTTCCCCTCAGGCCCAACCACCTGTATCTGTAACAAAGGCAAATGCCCCACATCCCTGGAGTATAAGAATTATTTTCTAGATCAACTCAGGCACTAACCACCCTTGTGCCCAGCAAGACCTGTGGGAGGATACTTACTGTACTTTTGTCTCCTATCCTTGGACATGGTCCACTCATTCGGTAAGCAAACACAGTATTGATCATGTCAGGCAGGTGTGCTTTGAAACTGAATTAAGTGTAACACACACACCCTGTACCCTCCCCCACCCCAACCTCTTTGAATTTAGTCTCATGGAAAAGAGACAAAACAAATTCGTACTGGGTCAAAGGGTTGATTAGAGCCACGGTGGAAAGTAATATGAGGTAAACGGGGAAAGAGAGTACAAGATGGGAGGACATAGTGGTCAGTGAAGGCTGTTGTGACAGATGTCTGTGGACCCAGATAAAATCCAGAGGAAGTTAAAAGTGAGCTGAATGGATAAGTGCTGGAAAGGACCCACCCTGAAGCAAGAGATCTTATTTGTTTGGGGACCTGCGAGGGGATCACGGGTCCAGATGAGTGACTCCAGATGGGAAGGTGAGAAGGGCAGAGTCAGAGCCTGGAGGCTTCTGTGCCATGAGAGACCCCTGGAGGATCTTAATAGAGGGTCCAGTGATCTACCCTCCCTCTGTTGTTATGCAGCTTCAGTCTAGGAGACAATGGAGAGACTAAGCCCCTAAGAGAACAGAGAGGTCCAAGCCCCACTGCCATGCCATTGCCCTTCCTGTGTCTGGGGATCCAGTCAATGAACGGACACAATGGTTATTACTGGGTGTTTTCTACTCATCTGCAAGAGACACAAAGAAAATGGCCTTGACCTCCACCTTCCATATTCTGGCTTGCATGGTCACATTCACCATCCGGGTCACAAGCAGGTGTTGTGTCCACTCCCTTCCCCTGAGACTTGCTAAGACCATCTGGTTCCTGCTGTGACTATCATCGTTTCCTGTGTTGGGTGCTACCGTTTCCTGCCAGGGCCCAGGGATCAGCAGTTGTCTGCCAGTCCTCTTAGAGGAGGGACTCTGGCCACTTGCAGCCTGGGGACCAAGGAAAGCTGGGTTGTCATTAGCAGACCCTTCGTCCTCCAGACACACCTCACCACCACAGTTCTGTGACTCTGAGGCTGGTAGATCTCTAGGGATACTGTAGAGGTTTCTAAATAGAAAACCCCAGAAGAGTCAAGGAGGCAAAGGCCTGGTCTACCCTTTAACATCCTTATCTGTCAGCAACACCAACCAACTCCCCATCAGGGACCAAGTCTTAGTGAGTGTGTAGGGACCCAGCCCAGCCTGGCCTCAGGCCTCACTTCTAAATGTTCCTCACACTGCTCAAAGGTCTTGAGTGGAGTGGAGGTGGGGAGAGGAGAAGGGAGGAAGCTCTACTGGTTCTCTCATGTCTTTAGCACAAAAGGAAGGTACTTGCTACCTTTGTTCTTGCTTCAGACCTGTCTTGACTGGAAAGCCCTCAGGTGAACAATGAAGAGAGAAGAAATGCCTCCAAAGAGCTTTTCCTGTCTCCTTAGGTTGTTCCAGCCCCAACACTTCCAAAAAAGGAAGTCTGGTTTGGGTTGTTTTTCACTCTTTCAGACAAGACAATTTAGACTTTTTTTTTTTCTTCCAGAAATATAAGAGCTACTGGTAACACCTTTGTGGAGCAAAGATCAGCCGCTTCCTTCCTGTGAAAGCAGCGCTGGCCTTGTCCCTTGGCAGAGTGCACAGCAGGAAGAATGAAAAGCCACTGAGCAGTCCCCAGTGTCTCAAGCTCAGCAGCAAGAAACACGGAGGAAAACTTGAGAGAGTCCCAGTCAGCTCTGCGCAGCTCCACGCTCTAACCCTCAGGGGACCAGACACACATCGAAGGCAGGAGTCTCCACAACATGCTCAGTACCCTTCCGTGTCACCTACAGAGCTGTGGAGACACAGAAGACGACCCAGGTCCCTAGATAAAGTCACAGAGGTGGTTGCTAAACAGTTTCAAATCCAGGCCAAATGGCCGAGGTACCTACTTGACATAGCAAAGCCGACCTGGCTGCCAAGTTCTCCCGGCATCCCTCAGTCCTTACCTGTTCCAGGGTATGGCCGCCATATTCTGCCCTCTACCCCCAAACTCACCAGCCCCGGGACTGAGTTGCCCTTCCCCCAGAAGCTCTTTCGTATATAACCCAGCCGTTTTGGTTACCCATCCCTCTTTACCTTTTGCACTCTTGGCTGCTGCACCTGGCCCCCCTCTCTCCCCACTCCCTTACCCTCCTCCCTCTCCTCACATGACGCAGGGTCCGGTCCACTCTGAACTCTCCCAGATGTCTCTGCATTGAGCTATGTGCTGCCTTTTTATCTAAAATAAATTTTCTTTTCCACCATACCTAGGAGCAGTCATGTCTTTTCCTTTTTATTTCTTTTTTTTTCATTCAGTGGTGACTCTTGAGTCACATTTTCCTTTTATAAAAAACCAAATATGAAAAACCCAAATATTTTATTTTTTTTTCTAAAAATAGCATTTGATGGATGTAACAATCTGAGCAGTGAGAATCCAAAGAAGAAGGTAATAATTACCTCAAGGCCATTAAGCCAGAAATGACCAGCCACCAGAGCTTTAGATGTGACTTTACTGGAATTTAAAAAAAGGGGGGGGGGGACTGGAGAGATGGCTCAGAGATTAAGAGCACTGACTGCTCTTCCAGAGGTTCTGAGTTCAATTCCCAGCAACCACATGGTGGCTTACAACCATTCGTAATAAAATCTGGTGCCCTCTTCTGGCCTGTCGGTATAACTGCAGACAGAACATTGTATACATAATAAATAAAAATCTTTTTTTAAAATGTTTATAAAATGAAGATACTTGGGCACTCATCATACAAAGTGAGGGTCAATAGGGTCTGTATGTAATACATGCACCCACAGGGGAAGGCCATGTAGACTAGTCACCACGGCAAGAGAAAACCTAACGCTAGCTCCCCCAGTGAGTGATGCCTCATAACTATGGGATAGTGGAGTTCCAGATGCTTTGTTTTGTTTGCAGTAGAGCCAGGCTGGCCTCAAACTCTCAATCCTCCTGCCTTAGCCTTCTAAGAACTGAGATTACAGGAATGCCCTGTGTTTAAAGAGCAAAGTAACAGTGGAGGAGGGTGGAGGGCAACAGAGACAGTTCACTAAATATAAGAGAATGAGGTTAATGCCACTGTGCAGTAAAACTGTTAAAAATATAACTCATTGTATATGATTATGCCACCTTAGTAATCATATGTGATCATATTAATTATCAATAATTCTGCAACATCATCATAGCAACGTAGCAGGCCCTCTTTTCCTGAGCTTGTGTGTGTATGTGTGTGTGTGTTCGTGTATGTGTGGTGTGTGTGTGTGTGTCTGTGTGTGTGTCCGTGTGTGTGTGTGTCTGTGTGTGTGTCCATGTGTGTGTGTGTGTCTGTGTGTGTGTCCGTGTGTGTGTGTGAAGTTCTGAGCCAAAGATTTTTGATTAGTGGTCCAATTAATTTTCACAACAATATTGTGTAAGAACTTTTACTGTTGCTGGTTTACATCTAAGAAGATACCACAGAGAAAAGCAGATAAGCTGCCAGGGTCCTCTGGGTGGTTAGAATGTGAAACCAGTTGACAATGCCTTTGTCTAGAACTCGTGTCTTCTTAAAGACTTCTGAGAAAATTCTGGCACTGGAGGCATCAATGACGTAGTATGTAGCATGGAATCCCCCACCTCCATCAAGAGGCTCTGCTCACCAATATACGTAAGCTGAGTCCATTTCAAACCAGTCTAAACCTAGTATAACAGCATATGCCTATATTCCCAGCCCTCAGGATTCTAGGGCAGGAGGATTAAGAGTTCAAGGTCAACAAGACCCTGACTAAAGAAATTAAGCAAGAAGCCGGGCAGTGGTGGCGCACACCTTTAATCCCAGCGCTTGGGAGTCAGAGGCAGGTGGATCTTTGAGAGTTCAAGGCCAGCCTGGCCTACAAAGCGAGTCTAGGACAGCCAGGGCTATTACACAGAGAAACCCTGTCTTGAAAAAAAAATTTAAAAAATAATAAATAAAAAAAAATAAAAATAAAGAAATTAAGCAAGAATAAAACCAGTCCTACTAGTTTATTCATATGTCACACTCAACTCCTAAAATGATTTTGAAGGTTTTCAAGGAACACTGGAAGAATCTGGTTTAAAACATGCATCTTGTTTCCCAGAAATAAGTGGCTCCCCATACACACTCCTATTCCTAGAAAGTAGTCCCGCACCTTCTTATCTTAATTTATTTGCCAGATTTGACTTGTGGAAGCAAAGGAGAATAGAACAATGAAGGGATGTGGAGCCAGCAGCCCAAGGAGAGAATCCCTCTGAAGTTGTTTGGTTCAGGCATGGCAGCAGAATGAGACATGAGGAGGGAAGGCTGCTCTGGCTATATAGCAGGCTAGGCAAACAAAAGAGATGATTACACACAGAGGGAAATGCTTTTCATTTATTATCTGTCAGGGTTCAGAGGTTAGCTCCACCTTCCTTCCTTTGAGGCCCAAGGGCACAAGGGCAGCTGGCCACCAGTCTCTAACGCAAGGGATCTAGTGAAGAATCCTAGCGCTTTGTTGTTGTTGTGTTTTGGTTTGTTTGTTTAGTTTAGTTTAGTTTTTTCGAGACAGGCTTCTCTGTGTAGTCCTGGCTGTCCTGGAACTCACTCTGTAGTCCAGTCTGGCCTCAATCTCCAAGATCCGCCTGCCTCTGCCTCTCGAGTGCTGGAATTAAAGATGTGGGCCGCCACCGCCTGGCTAGTTTTTATTTACACCTGATCCAAAGGAAATGTAGACAGAAACCTAGGTTCCAGCCCCAGAGCCAGCTGCCGCCAAACCATCAGTTTCTAGCTAAGCAGGCTCTCCAGAGGGAAGGTGGTGAGAGTCTGGCATGGCAGGGTCTCCTGCAGAGTGCAGGAGTAGTCTGCAGCCTCCTGGGGCCCTAGAAGAACCAGAACAAACAGTGCACACAAGAGCTCCTGAAAGAGATCAGAGAGAGTGATCACAAAGACACTGACATCACCCCTTTCTTTTACCTGGAACTCCACCTTGTTTGGGAAATGTAGTCAGAGAGGCTTTCTGCATGCTCTAGACACACTTGGTGGCTCTTTCTGACTCACCCAAGAGTATTTCTGGACATATGTGGAGCAAAGGGAAGGGAGGTTAGAAACAAACTTGGGCCAGTACTGGGGAGGCAGAGGCAGGCGAATCTCTGTGAGTTCGAGGCCAGCCTGGTCCACAAAGTGAGTCCAGGACAGCCAGGGCTACACAGAGAAACCCTGTCTTGAAAAAAAAAAAAAAAAAAAAGAAGAAGAAGAAGAAGAAGAAAGAAAGAAAGAAACAAACAAACTTGGAACATTCTCCCAAGCTTGGGACCTTCAGTTCAATGCTGGGGAGTAACCTTCTGGCATTTGAAATAGGAAGCTACCCAAGATAGGGACTGGGCTGCAGAAGAGCCAGTCCAGCAGCAGATAGCCCCTCACCAGAAGCCCTGAACCCTGAGAAAGAAACAACCTCCAGCAGCCCCAGGCTCAGTTTCATTCCCACCATGACACCGGAACAGAGGTTCTCAAGTGTGAAACACAAATAACTTCTGGCAACATCACCTGTAGATGATCTATTTTTAAAGCCTGTCCACCCACTGAGCCACAAGCAGGTGCCAGATCTGCACTTCTCTCTAAACAACTAATTCTAGTGCTGTTTAGACCTGCTAAGAATCATTCTAAGATCAGGTGTGGTGATGCAATTTTTTAATTCAAGCACTTAGGCAGAGGCTGGTGGATCTCCGTGAGTTTGAGGCCAGCCTGGTCTACATAGTGAAATCCAGAACAGTCAGGATATGTAGAGAAACCTTGTCTCAAAAAGAAGGAAAGAAAGAAAGAAGGAAGGAAGGAAGGAAGGAAGGAAGGAAGGAAGGAAGGAAGGAAGGAA
>CAJQZJ010034265.1:1679405-1697968 GCA_907164525.1 Lophiomys imhausi
AAAGAAAGAAAGAAAGAAAGAAAGAAAGAAAGAAAGAAAGAAAGAAAAGAACCATTCTAAACCCTGAATCTGACTCACACCCATAAACACAACACCAGGGGCATTAAGACAGGAAGGTACCATGAGTTCAGTCAACTTGGGCTATGAGGTGAGATCTGCCTCAAAGCCTCAAAAACAAAACAATGACAACAACAACACACACACATACAATACACACACACACAAAATCAGAGTCAGCAAGACGGTTCATTGAATAAAGTCACTTGCCTCTAACTCTGGCGCTTGAGTGTGATTGAGATCCACATGGTAGAAAAGAACAGACTCCCTCAAGTGTCCCCTGACCTCCACACATGTACTACAGCATGTGTGCAGAAACACTAAATACATGTAATAAGAATAAATAAGTAAAAATAAACAAACGACTGCCCAGATAAATTATTTTAAACCTCCACATTTTGACCCTAAAGGCTTTTAACACTTAGAAAACTAGGGTGTACTTGAAATCAAGTCTCTGCCTCTTTAATCCCATGGGCCCCAGGTGCCACAGCGTCTGTGGGGAACGACAGGGCTGAAGATGGGCTTTCTGCTGCCTGTCTAGAGCTAGCATTTCCTGTGCCCCGTACCTCATTAGCACATCGGTGGAGGTGCTTCCTGTCCTGACTCTTTCCATCCTGCCAGAGAGCTTTGCTCTGGGGGTGGGAGGAAGAAGAGTTTCTCACGGATCCTCTGGGTCTCTTGGCAGTTTTTTCCCCTGTGCCCCTCATGTTTCCACCAACAGGCAGATACTAGAGAGTCACTCCAGCCACTTCACACTGGGAACATCAACACCCGGATGCCCATCTCCTGCAGTGGGTATTGTGGCCACCCCCCCCCACCCTCCACCCCGCACCCCCCAACCCCCAACCCTCCACTCTCCACCCTCCCCCCACCCCCATCAACCAAACCTGATGCTTTTGAACCTTGTCCCAACTCAGCTTGGAATTTCAGGTGAAGGTAAGGAAGGTTTGGGTCTTATTATTGTTGTTGCTGATTGTTAGTCGTAGTAGCAATTGTAGTAGTACGCTCATTTATATTGTTTATGTGCGTGTGTGTGCGCACGTGTGTGCGTGTGTGTGTGTGTGTGTGTGTGTGTGTGTGTGTCTGTGTGTGTGTTGGGGGGAGGGGAAAGGTCAGAAGACAGCGTGTGGGAACTGGCTCTCTCCCACCACGCAGGTGGTAACGGGGCAAACTTGGGTCATTAAGCTGGCAGCAAAAACTTTGATCCTACAGAGCCATCGCACCAGCCCCAAGAAGGGAATTTGTTGGGAGAAAGTTCTAGAACAGTAGCTTAGAATCTTCGGGAAGAAATAAAAACCAAAAACTGGTTTTGGTGGATATGGTCTAGGAAGAACGTCTGGGAGGCTGCTCGGTCAGTCCCGCCTGCCGTATTCAGAGCCCTGGAGTTCCAGCCCCAGAGCCACACACACTGAGCGTGGTGGCACACGCCTGTAAAGCCCAGAGACAGAGGATCAGACGTTTAAGGTCATCCTCAGCTACATATCTTAACTATATAAAGTGTTCCAGGCCACCCCAAGATACGTGAAACTCCACACAAATGGCTACATAGCAAGTCCCAGGCCAGTACGAGCTACATGAGACCCAATCTAAATAAATAAATAAGAAATTTCAAGAGCACAAAGTGATACGTTTTGGAAAACATGGGGATTCGGAGAATTTTCTGTCATCCTATTATCTACTTTTTTTAAAAGGTGGTTGTATGCAAAATACATACCAATTTGCTTTTTTTCCTATGAATCAGCAACTTAGAAAGACCCAGGAACCGTGGCAGCCATACTGCCTTGTCAATCTCGACACTAAGAAGACTTAATAGCGGCAGAGTCCCTCAGAGGTCCAGTGATGTGTACCACCCTGGCCCCTCCAGAGGTCACAAGAAGGAACTCAGAGCCCAGCACTCTGCAGGGAACTCTTGGCAGCCTGGAAGGGTGAGTGCTTTGGGAAAGTGAACTCCAAGAACCTCTGGTCCCGTACAAGAAGGGTCTAGCCTGGCACACTTACAACCCAGGCCTGGATCCACTTCGACTAGCCGACTTTGACCTGAGACCCATTTGCTGAGAGACTCTGGGAGAGAGGAAAGGAGACACTAGGGGTGAAAGTAGGGGACTGATAGATGAATTTCTGACTAGATTTTCTTCCCTTCAGAGACCCTACCTCTGCCCTCAGCCTTTCCAATCTCTTGTCCCACCATGATAGAAACAAAAGTCCTAATTTTCCAGCAATGAGTTTTTAGATCCTAAAGCCTTGTCAGGAGTGAGAAATGTAATAATAGAAATCATGAAGTTTTAGGGCATAGGATTTTTGCAGAGCTAATCATGATTGTAAATTCACTCCTGATGTTTTCAATCTCAGATAAACAAAAGTGTTTAGACTTTAGGAATATTAGTAAGTGTAAACTTCAGTGATATAATCAAAGTAAAACCCAATGAAAGTGGGGGGGGTTGTTTGTTTGTTTTCTTTTGTCTTTTTTGTTTTGGTTTGGTTTTTTGGTTTTTTGTGACAAGGTTTCTCTGTATGTGTTCCTGGCTGTCCTGGACTCACTTTGTAGACCAGGCCAGCCTCAAACTCACAGAGATCCGCCTGCCTCTGCCTCCCGGGTGCTGAGATTAAAGGAGAGGGCCACCACACCCATTTGAAAGTGTTTTGTTTTGTTTTGCTTTGAATTACTGCATTTTTAGGAAATGTCATTGTTACTACCAGAATATATCAATGTCCCTTGCAGGAAAAACATGTGTCCTGGAGAGAAATGAGTTCATACGCATTGTTGAAGCCTGAAGCACCCTCCCGAAATAATTTCCTTTTTTATTACATGTTTTGTGGGCTGCGGAAAGGTGTAGAGGTCAGAGGGAAATTTGCAAGAATTGGTTCCCTCCTTTCACTATGTGGGTCTGAGGGCTCAAACTTAGGGTGGCAGGCTTGGCAGCAGGTGCATTTACCCCCTGAGCCACCTCATTCACCCCTAAAACTATTTCTTTTTAAGTTGATTTTTTGCTTTGTTAGGTTTCCTCTTTCTTTCTTACTTGATAATTGGTAAATAAAATTTGTACTTATGTATCATGTTTAGCACATTGTTTTGAAATGCATTCGCTTTGTACATGACTAAGTTGAGCTAAGTACCATATACATTAGCTGACATACCTTTTCATGAGAGGATATTTCAAATAACACCTTAAGCAACGTTCAAGAATACATTCTATTCAACGTTGCCATGTTGAATTTCTTCCCTCCACCTAACTTTTGACACATCTCTGGGAACCCTGCCTTATCACCCTTGGTGACAACCATTCAACGACTCTCTGCTTCTATATGAGTTCAATCTTTTTAAATTTAAATTTAAATTCACTGCATATAAGTGAGACAGAGCAGTATCTACCTGTTCCTAGCTTCATTCTATGTCCTCCAGGTCCATCTGCCCTGAAACGAATGACATGATCTTTCTTTTTAAAGCTGAATGGTATCCATTGTATATGTGTTCCACATTTTCTCTATCCATTTATCTGTTTATAGACACGCAGGTTAACTCCATATCTCGGCTATCATGAATTCTGGGGCAATGAAGATGGCAGTTAAAGCATCTTTAATGAACCCGGGAGCACAGACACACAGTTCTCATTTGCTTGGAGTACAGATCTCATAGTGGCACTGGCAGAGCATATGGCAGCTCTATTTTTAATCTTTGGGATAATTGCCATAAGTCATTTTCCATAATGATTGTGCTATTCTCAAAGATAGGTCTGTGTTCATTCATTTATTATTTCATTCACATATCATTAAACAAGCATTCATGAAGCTTCTACCCGAGGTGCTGTTTGAGATGCTGAGTGAACAGACAAGTCCATGACTTCTTGAGGCTCATTCAGTGAGAGTGTTTTACGGCAAACAAATAACCAAATGAATGTATACTATCAGTCAGCCATAAGTGCTTTGAAGAAGAAATAGAACCGAGTAAGAAATCTATGAATGATGAGTATGACCAGGGAAGGTCTCTCTAAGGAGGTGATGGAACTGTAGAAGAGACTTAAATGAAATGAGGGACTCAGCTGAGTACCTGGAGAGGGAGAGGCAGATAAAGAACCATTCTTCACAAGGGCAGGAACACCAAGAGGTCGTGGTGGTCAGCATCAGGGCTAAAGGGGTAGGAAATGAGCCCAGAAGTTAATCAAGGGAAGACAAATCACACGATGCCCGAAGGTCCTGAGTTCAGACTAGAGATTCATTGTCAGTATGGTGGGAAGCCATGGAAGATTCTCAGTGGAGGAGAGACAGGATATAACTTACTCTTTAGAGTGACATACTAGCTCATGGGTGAACATGGTAAGTTGCATCAAGAGAAAAAGCCAGGAGAACCACCAGGGAGGTGATCGAGAACCACCAGGGAGGTGATCACTGCAAAAGTCCATCTGGAACTCATGTTGGCTTATGCCAGGATGGTGGCAATAAAAGAACATGATGTGGTTGGGCTTAAGGCAGATGTCCTTGCCCGGGGCAAAGCTGACTAATTGGAACAAGGGCATGAAAGAGCGAGCAGTCAGTCAGGAGTGGTGCCAAAGGTTTAGACTGTACCGCTAGATGGTGGGAAGTCTAGAGGAAAAGCCAGTGTATGGAGTCAGAACAGGAGCACAGTGATGGTTGAGATGCCTATTGACAATCCAAGAGAAATGGCCAATAGAAAGTTGGATCAGTAAGCCCAGAAGTCAGCAGGACAAAAATTTTTCCAGGTATCATCTGGTCTTAATATTTGGGGATCAGATGCTTGTTCCTGCGGTACTTCCACTGACTATTTCCTGCTAGAATGGGTGTGGCTGTCTGACATTGCAATCATCTGAACGAGTTTCAGCATCCAAGCAGACCCAAGACTGCAGCCCTGCCTGAGAACTGCAAGGCTGCTCAGAGCTAGTGTTGGTTAAATTTCACCCAACAGTCTAGTGTTGCTTAGAGACCAGCTCCACGTTTTAGGGTTACTCAAGTTCATGTAAGCTGGACTCTGTCACAGAGCCACTCCCTAATACTGAGTTGAGTAATCTTCTCCTAGCAAGCCAGAAAACCTAGCAGCAGGAACAAGAGGAAGCTGATGTGTTTGGAAGGGGCCAGATGTGTTTGGCTTTGAAAGTTTGCTGATAGTGTGAGTATTAGGAGAATGATCTCTGGACCCCAACCACCTTAGACTCCTTTTTTTCCCCCAAGACAGGGTTTCTCTGTGTAATAGCTCTGCCTGTCCTGGACTCTCTTTGTAGACCAGTCTGGCCTCGAACTCACAGAGATCCTCTTGACTCTGCCTTCCGAGTGCTGGGAATAAAAGCATGCGCCACTATGCCCAGCCACCCTAGACTCTTATTCTGCTCCTTTACCTACTGACCTATGAGATCTTGGCTGTGTAACTTTTTCTCTGAGTCTCAGGACCCTTAGATGCAGAACAGGACAGGAGTTTTATGAAGTATCATGAGCAGGCCCCCAAGCACCTGGTAGGGTTCCAAGGAATGGCTCCTCTCTCCCATGTTCAAAGCTCCATGAAGTTGCTCTTCAGAGATGGCTTTCTTCCTTATTTTTCTTTTTATTATTTTTAGTTACGTATAGTTGTGTGTATATGAATGTGGATTTGAACACTCTGAGGCCAGAGGCATTGGATCCACTGGAACTGGAGTTACAGAGGATTCTGAGACACCTGTGGGTGCTAGGAACTGAACCCCGAACCTCTGAAAGAGCGGCAAACAGTCTCAACCACTGACCCACCTCTCTAGCTCTTAGAGATGACTTTCTGAGATGATTCTGTTCCCACCACCTCAACATCTCTCTTAGTTAGGGTTTCTATTGCTGTGAAAAGACACCATGACCATGGCAACTCGTAATAAGGAAAACATTTCACTGAGACTGGCTTACAGTTTAGAGGTTTAGTCCATCATTGTCATGGCAGTAAGCATGGCAGCACACAGGCAGACATGGCGCTGGAGAAGAAGCAGAGTTCTACATCTGGATCTGCAGGCAGCAGAAAGAGAGACACCGGGCCTGGCTTGAGCTTCTGAAACCTCAAAGCCATGCCCCCAACCCCTATGACACACTTCCTCCAACGAAGCCTCACTGCCAATAATGCCACTCCCTATGAGTCTGTTGGGGGCATTTTCATTCAAACCACCACAGCATCCTCCTTCATCTGACTCACATTCTAAATCCTTGTGCTATAAGGGGTCGCTTCTTGAAGGGAAGAATGCAAGAGACATATTCAATTTAAACAGAGGTTTACTTAGCAAAACTAAACAAAGCAAACACTCCAAAGAAAGATTGGAGTGAGCACCCCAATGCAAGAAACAACTCCATGAGTACTGCACTGCTGATTTAAAGGAAGCTTTTGTGACTATGTGAGAAGTAGGTTGCTTAGTCACAGAGTAAGATGGCCTTTTCAGCTTCCCAAATCATGGTGGGCCAGGTCTCCTTTTGAAAGTATTTTTTTCTCACAATCCCTATTAAAGGTGGAGGAGGTCAAAAGTACAATGCAAGTGTTACAGTAACATCAGTCCTTTGTGTGCACATGGATGGGAAAATGCGTGGGTGCCTTGATTTCTGATATAACAGGAACAAGTTAACTTCAACGTCAAGGATGTTTAACCACAAAAGGGCATCTGACCCTCAGGGCAATCAGCTAAGATCTGGGTGTGGTTTCCTCAGATATAACTCTTTGCCTACCTCTATCACTTGGGCTCTTTCTCCTGAAAGAATGTCTTCTCCAACATTCCCAAGCCCGAATCTTATGGCCACTAGGGCATGACACCTGGTTTTCCTCCTAGAGAGAAAGGCCAGATCATCTTCCCTGGCTTTGTGGCACTCATAGCTGTCTTCCTGATCATCATGGCGGCCTGCATCGTGTGGAGCTGGAACAAGCAGAAGAAACGTGAGTTCCGTGTTTGTCTCCAGTTGAGCTAGCTGCAGTAGGATCCGTCTTCCAGCCCTGCACTCAAAACCTGGGGCATTTTCTAATGAGAAGTTACCTTCCTGGAGTCCTGTGTCCTTTCCTGATGCTCTGGTCCTAAGCTGTAACCATAGTGTAGATCTGAGTGCCGTTGAGAAGACGCTGCTTTGGTGTCCTTGTGCCCAGTTACCTCTTCCTACCTCTGTCCACTGAATTCCTTGTCCTTTGGCTGAATTGGAAATATATCTTTCACGACAGCTGGTGAGGGTGGGCAATATTGCTGGGGACTATTCATCCTGAGAGTCCCTATGGTCTGCGTTCTGATCTATTCTCCTATTGCCTTTCAGGGCGAGTGCCTTACTTTCAAGTGACTCCATCGCTGACTCTGCCTCATCCCAGACAGCGAGCCAAAAATATTTATGACTTCTTGCCTCAGCAGCAGGCAGAGCTGGGTAGGTTTCTCCTAATCCATGGAGTCGTGACACTCTGAACTTATGCTCCCAAGATACACCTCTCACCACTCAGAAGCAACTTTCTTCGAATATCCAGGCTGCAGAACAGCACTGAGTAGTTTGCACCTCCAGTGGAGACTGGAGAGCTCTGAACAGAGAGTAGGGGTCAGGGCAGCTAGGTTTGGGGTCTGCTTTCTCTTTCTTGTAGGCAGCAGAGGAAAGCCAGTGAGTAAGACCATGATGCCAGCATTGTAAGCAAGGGATGGGGAGTTCTCCACGGGGATGCCCAAGGATGTATTCAGGTCTCAGAGCATCAACGTGTAAGTCCAACCCTCTCACCACAGAGCACCAGACATGGATTCCAGGTTCTCACAGGCTCATACAACCCCCATTCATCTTGTATGCAGAGATAGTTGAGTCTGAAGCACCTGGAAGCCCTACTGTCTTCAGGATTCGTTTTGTCGTTGCAGGAAGACATCAGTTGAGTGGTTTCAGTACTGAGAGCCTCCTCTCCGGAGATTCTGACAGCCCTGAGCACGAGGTAAAGAGTCAAGATTAAAGATAAAGTCCCATGAGAATGGTAGGAGAGCTGAGGGGAATGGGGTTTGGTCTCAGATCTGGTTTTACAGCAGATGAATGTCATTTGGCCCACATCCTGCAGAACTTCCTACTGATGAAAGAAAAGACATAGCAGTTTAACTTATGGCTGGTACAGGGACACATTCCTGTTAGGCAGCACCCAGGAAGGTTCACAGAGGCTAGTCTGAAGTACATTATGAGTTCCAGGCCTACCGAGACTATATAGGAATATCATGCCAAGGGAGGGGTGTGGGGAGGAGTCAGCACTTAGGATTTTAAGAAAGGCACATGCATTCAAGTATATGATGTTAGAACTGAAAGTGATTATTTTAATAAAGACATGGCAATTTGTTACCCAAGTAAATGTTGCTCCATCCAGAGTATAGCTATTCCAACAATGCTGTTAGGGTTCAAACCACACTTTAAATCCATCTTTTTAAAAATGTTTACACTTGTATTTATTTTGTGTGTAGGAGTGTTTTTGCATGCCTGTATGTATGAGTACCATGTGTGTGGCTGTTGCCCAGGGAGAGCAGAAGAGATCATTGGATCCCTTGGAACTGGAACCATAGATGATTGTAAACTACCATGTAGGTGCTGAGGGTTGAACCAGGGTCCTCTGAAAGAGCAGCAAGTGCTCTTAACTGCTAAGTGCCCTCTCTAGCTCATAAAACCCACCTTTGAGAATTACTTCTATGGCCTGTCCCAAAGCATTTCAACTACCCAGAATGGCGGAGAGCTCCGTAAATCATTTGGCATTGAAGTTGATGTAGAATGCACTTGGTCGAGATCAGAATGTGCTGGTCCACTCAGGGCAGTAGATAAAAAATGGAAATGTACTTGGCTCTCCGTTCTGGAGGCTGGAAAGTCAAGGTCAAGGGTGGATCCCACAGGGCTTTTGTGCTGTCATGACTTGGCACAAGGCATCGTGTAATACAGGATAAAGTTAATTTATCAAGATCCCACCCCTACTCTGTTTCTGTAATACCAACATTGTCTGTCTCTTTTTTTTTTTTTAAATTATGGTATGTCTGTGCTGAGCATGGTAGTGCACATTGTTAACCCCAGCACTTGAGGCAGAGGCAGGCAGATCTCTGGGTTTGAGGCTAGCCTGGTCTACATAGTGAGTTCCAGGACAGCCAGGACTGCACAAAACAAAACAAAAAAAAGATATTTCTTACTCATTTGTTTTGTGCATGCGTATGTGAGGGTGTTTGCCATGTGCATCTGAAGGCCAAAAGACAACTTATGGCACTCAGTTATCTTCCTCCACAACATAGATCCCAGGGATTGAACTGAGGTCATCTGGCTTGATGGCAGACACCTGTACTGGCTGAGCCATCTCACTGGCCCACCATTAAATATCACCTCTTTAAAGGTCTCACTCTTAACGTTGTTGCATAGGATCTAAACCTCCAACATGTGAACTTTGGGAGATTTCATTCAAACTACAGAGGACAGTAAACACTGAGCTTACAAGAGTAGTGTAATGGTTAACAAACCCTATCCCATGTGTCCTATGATCTGGCTCTGAGGACAACCTTTAAGAAATCCAAAGGAGCCGGGCGGTGGTGGCGCACGCCTTTAATCCCAGCACTTGGGAGGCAGAGGCAGGCGGATCTTTGTGAGTTCGAGGCCAGCCTGGTCTACAAAGCGAGTCCAGGACAGCCAGAGATATTCAGAGAAACCCTGTCTCGAAAAACCAAAAAAAAAAAAAAAAAAAGAAATCCAAAGGTGGTTTGGTCCAGGGACTACCCTAAGATCAGGACGATAGTGTTCATGGTCAATATGTTCGCTAGAAGTCAGTTGCTCTGAGTTAGTGATGGTTACTGGCTCAGTATGGGGATATTACAGATGGAGAAGCTGTGGTTGCTCTGATGTTGAGGTTCCCAGGCAGCCACGCAGCAGAATGACCTTTGCTTACTCTTCCTCCTATTCATTGGCCTATGACTTCCTGGAGTATCTGGGGCAGAGGAAAGGAGACCCCATTGCCAAAGCTTGAGTGGTCGGTCCCTGAGGAGATCTGTCTTTAACTTGTGAATCTGTTTGGTTTGGATTCTGTAGCACTTGAAAAACATTTTGAGCCAGGTAGTTGTGCAGGCCTTTAATCCCAGCACTCGGGAGGCAGAGCTACGCAGGATCTCTGAGTTCAAGGCCAGTCTGATCTACATAGTGAGTAACAGGACAGCCAGGGCTATATAGTAAGACCTTTGTCTCAAAATGAAGAAAAAACAAAATAAAATGAGTAAATTGACATGGAGGTTGATGCCTGCAGAATCCCTCAGAAGAGTAAGTAGGATGGTGGATGGTCCATAATTGTCCAACCTGGGCTATGTAGGAAGTTCCAGATGAATGTGGGCAACAGAGGACGACCTTGTCTCAAAAAAAAAAAAAGGCAAAAGGGATGTCACATTAAAGATTTGCATGCTTTTCTTGACATTACTAGGGCTCCCAGAAATCAGTATCCTTCATTTTTCATGTTTCTATATGCCAGTCCTGTTCTGAATACATCATACATAGTAATTCTTTTACTGCTCACAAAATCCTTATGACATGGACATTGTGGCAATCTCGATTTATAGCCTAGAAAGTGAAGGCACCAAGGTAAGACTCCCAGACTCACTTAGCACAGAGTGGCGAAGCTGGGATTGCGCTCTCAGTCTGAATCTAAGTCGCCATCTTTAGCCCATGCAGCATTACCCCTCCAGTGGTCTGCTTTCTCTAGTGCACGCCATGCTCCTCCGCACTGAGTCCCCATCCACCATAGCAAAAATCTGTTGTGTTTTTAACATCTTATTTCAGCCTTTTTTGTTTGTTTGTTTTTTGAAACAGAGTTTCTCTGTGTAACAAGCCCTGGCTGTCCTGACTCGCTTGGTAGACCAGGCTGGCCTCGAACTCACAGAGATCCACCTGCCTCTGCCTCCTGAGTGCTGGGATTAAAGGCGTGCACCACCACGCCCGGCACCATTATTATTCTTAATGTTTTTGTGCTATTAAGGATTGGACCTGGGGGCCTGTGCGTGCTACACAAGTGGGTCTACCACTGAGCCACGGGCTCAGCATGGCTTGTCTTATACTCAGTCCATATTTTACTCATACCCCCAGACATACCTGGCACCCAGAGCCTTGCAGTGTGAGCCCCTGGCTTGGAGCTTAGGTCTAAGCTAGAGGACTGAATGAAGGGACTGTAATGCCAGGCAGTAGGGTGGGGGGAAGAGTGACCGTGTCCCTAATTCTGCTCCTGTCTTGTCACTTTCTCTTCTTCGCAGCCCCCCCCCAGGCAGATGGCTCCCTCCAGATGCACAGAGCTTCTGTCCATGCCGTGGATTACACGGTAGGCATCTATGAGAATGGTACAGTTCCCCAGATGTGTGGACACCTCGCCCCCTCAGCACATGACGTCAGTGTCAGAACTTCCAGGAATAACTCCAGCATTTCTTCCAAGGAGTCAAATGATTATGTCAACATCCCCACAGCAGAGGAGATCAGTGAGACGGCGAGTTCCACCAAAAGCACTCCTGGAAATCACGTTGGTCGTCCAAGTGCCCAGAGGCTGGAGTTTGCTGAAGTGGGGCATGGAGGCTGGAGGAATGCCACGGACCACGCTGCTTTGTGGGCTCCAGGAGCCAAGTACAGTGATTCACTCAGTGATGGAGAAGGTTCATCTCAGACTTCGAATGACTACGTCAATATAACAGGTTTGGATCTTGAGGACCTCGAAGAGAGCCAGCCCAGGGTGGCTTTTCAGTGCGGCAGAGATTATGAGAATGTCCCATCCGCAGATACCAATGAAAGCCAGCTGCAGACTCAGGAAGAAGTGACATCTTACAATACAGATCACAGAGAGCCTGTCTGGAGGAGCCTGTCTTCTGTGTATTATATGGCATTTCAGCCATTTCCACAGAGTGAGAACACTGAAGAGGTCCATGGAGAACAGCAGTCAAACGAAGACTGTAATGACTATGAGCGTGTGCTAGCTGAAGAGCTAGAAGCCAGGGACTGGGAACAGGAGCCTGCTACTTGGCATCCTTCTGAGGAGGGAACATCAAGAGACCTAGCTGGAAAGCTTTGTGAGGTGGTGTACCCTGCTGGGTCTTTAGCCTCTGAAATATCTCATGAAGATGCCTGAGTGCCCTAGCATCCTGTTGGATTCACTTGGTTAGGCTAAGGAGGCTGAGAGGAGCAAGGGCACTGGCAGTCTGCACAAAAGCAAAAGTCTAGGAAGCCCAGAGAAGAATTCTTCTCAATCAAGACTGCTGTTAGCTCTCAAGCCAACTGAAGAAAGCTTAGTGACGCTATCTTATTGAGATGTTAGGAAAGAGAAAGGAGCGTAGCACTTAGAACAGACTAGAAGTGTGGCATGGTCGAAAATAATCACCTTCACAAACCCAGCAGGCTGCAAAGATTATTTTGTGACCCAGGCAGGCCACAAGAAGGAACGAGTTGGGGCAGGGCAGGTGATTTCCAATTTAAGAAGAGCCAGTGAGGGTGTAGAACTACAGGAGCCCTGTTGCTGGTGTGATTGCAAATCGGGCACCTGTCATATGAACTGTCCATTTCATCCTTAGGAATTGAAACTACTTTTTGTTTTGTTTTGTTTTTGTTTTTCGAGACAGGGTTTCTCTGTGTAACAGCCCTGGGCTGTCCTGGAACTCACTTTGTAGACCAGACTGGCCTTGAACTCACAGAGATCTACCTGTTTCTGCCTCCCGAGTGCTGGGATTAAAGGCATGTGTCTCCATGCCTGGGATGAAACTACTTTTAATGTATATTGGAGTTGTACAAATAAGTTAATCTGTTGTAGATAAGGAGAGACAGGTTCCCTTTAAACTGTTTTTATTTTATTAACCTGACTTGTGTATGGCCATTTTCATATAAGCACACAATGTACTCAGAAATAACCAATCTGTAACCCAAGACTTTTCCTTTTCTCGTCCCTTCTCCTTCTCAGGGGACCACTGCATTCCCCTTGGCAGTCTCATTTCTACTCTCCTGTCATCGTACATAGATGATTTTATGTATCTATATAAAATCTAGCCCCCACTAATGAGAGGAAGCATGTGATATTTGTTTTCTTAATCAGTGTGGTACTGACTATGGTCAGATAAAACCTCAGTGTGGTTTTAATTTGCATTTCTCTGATGGCTAATGATGGTAAACACTATTTTCATGTATTTATTGGCCATCTGTACTTCATCTTTTGAGAACTATCTATTCCTCTCATTAGCTCTATGAATGAATGAATGAAATGAACAAACAAACGAATGAATGAATGAAGTGTGTGTCCATTAGGATGACCCAGAACTGAGGCAATGCCACTCGAGGAACCCTGAGCACACTGAGCACTCAGATCCTGAGCACCACTCTCCTGGAGAAGGAACAAGAACTCGCTGGAAAAGGGGCTGGTTCTGATGCTGCTTGTGCATCTTGGTAGAGGGTAGAAAGCGAGTAAGGAAGAGAGGGGCAGGGAGAAAGAGAGACTGCCCAAAGGAGTCAACAGCAAAGAGTTCCTGATTCAAAAACCTAGAACAAACTGGGCAAAGAAAAATAAATAATTATTGATGAGTAGTTCACAGAATAATAATCCACAAAATAAATTCCTATAAATTCATACCAAAGGCATCTTAGCTAAGGCTTTTATTGCTGTGATGAAAGACCATGTCCAAAAAGCAAGTTGGGGAGGAAAGGGCTCATTTGGCTTACACTTCAGATCATAGTCCATCATCGGAAGAAGCCAGAGTAGAAACTCAAGAAGGGGTGGAATCTGGAGGCAGGAGCTGATGCAGAGGGCATGGAGGGTGCTGCTTACTGGCTTGCTCAGCCTGCTTTCTTACAGAACCCAGGACCACCAGCCCAGGGATGGCACCACCTACAATGGGTTTGGACGCCCCCCCCCCCCAACCATTGGTCACTAATTGAGAAAATACAGCTGAATCTCAAGGAGGCATTTCCTCAACTGACACTCCTTCCTCTCTGATGACTTTAGTTTGTGTCAAGTTGACACACAAAATCAGCCAGTGCAAAGGGTGAATAAGTAAATCTTCGTGAGGTAAGGATGTGTCTGAGCCATAGATGAATTCCTAATACTGTGTGCAGAAAGGGTGAGGCAAGTAGACGAATCCCCACCAACCACCCCGAACAATGCCTGTCTGCAAAGCTACTGACGAATGCTAAGATTAGTGACACCAAGAGACAAGGTCACAGAACCTTGGAGAATCTTCCCTAAATATTTCTTCATTATGTGGTGGTTTAACACATGTCCACAAACTTTTCCGTAATTCTCCCTAAGTTTAAGCCCGTCTCCAGCTACATTTAATGACTCATTTCTAACACTCAGAATACAAAAAGCAGAAAATGCTAAGTTTATAGTGGAAAAACTTGGCAGATACCACCCTCATCAAGTGATCAGTTAGTAAACCCACCAGCACTTAGTCACAGTGATGTCATGTGCCCCTGATAGGACCAAAACCGTATCGAAAATTCTTTAACTCCAGCCTCATCAGAAATCCAGGCAGAGGCTGGAGAGATGGTTCACTGGTCGAGAGCACACACTACTCTTGCAGGAACCTGAATTTGACTCCCAGTAGCCACGTCAAGTTCTCATAACTACCTAGAACTCCAGCTCCAGGGAGATCCAAAGCTTCTGGTCTCCAAGGCACATACCTACACACATTGACACATGATTAAAAATAACAAGATAAATCTTTAAAAGAGAAAAAAATCCAGAATGAATGCCTTTGCACAGAGGCATGACCAAAAAAGATTGAGATAGTGTGACAGATTAGAGGAGACCAAAGAGACAAGATCAAATGTAACATGATGTCTTGGATTAGGTTCTACATTGGAAAAACAAAGGAGATTCCAGATGCCGTGTTTTAGTTGGTAATGTTGTGGTTGTGTTTGTGTTGGTATCTTCAGTTTTATGGCTATAAAATGATCATATAAGATATCAATACTAGAGGAAGAGAGATAAGAGATATATGAGAATGCCCAAAATTATTCTTGCAACATTTCTGTAAATCTAAAATTATTTCAAAATAAAAATAAATTTATCTGGACATGGTGGCACATGTCTTTAAGTCCAGCACTTGGGAGGCAGAGGCAGGCAGATCCCTGTGAGTTAGAGTCTAGCCTGGTCTACATAGTTCCAGGACAGCCGGGTCTACATAATGAGATGCTGTCTCAAAAAGATAGATAGATAGATAGATAGATAGATAGATAGATAGATAGATAGATAGATAGATAGAGATAGGTAGGTAGGTAGGTAGGTAGGTAGATAGATGATAGATAGGTAGATAGATAGATAGATAGATATAGATAGATTTAAGGCCTAGATTTAATAGTTAGGGTTCTCTAAAGGAATAGAACCAAAAGAATGAATATGGATTACAAAGGAGACTTATTAGATTATTACACAATAGGGGCTGGTAGTACAGCGATTGCTATCGGCACTTTGGAGACATGAGAACCTGCCACTCAGTCTAGAGACTGGAAATAATGCCATGAACAAGACATGCCCATTGCACAACAAACTCACAGTGACTGTTGTACCTACACAAGGTCAAACCAACATTCCAGCAAGCAGCACTAATTTGACTCAGTGGGTTACAAAAAATAATCTTTTTAAAAAGGAAAGAAAAATATGAAGATAAGAGGGAGATATATCACCATATGGGTGCTGGGATTTTAACCCAGGTCCTCTGGAAGAGCAGTCAGTGCTCTTAACTGCTGAGCCATCTCTCTAGTCCCAGGTTCTTTTTTTTTTTTTTTTTTTTAAGACGGGATCTCTCTGTTATGTAGTCCTGGCAATCCTGGAACTCACTAAATAGATCACAGAGATCCATCTGCCTCTGCCTCTGACGTGCTGAGATTAAAGGCAAGTCCTATCAAACCCAGCTCTTTTTTTTTTTTTTTTTTTTTTTTTAGGTTTTTCAAGACAGGGTTTCTCTGTGTATCCTTGATTGTCCTGGACTCACTTTTTAGACCAGGCCGGCCTTGAAGTCACAGAGATCCACCTTCTTCTGGCTCCCGAATGCTGGGATTAAAGGCATGTACCACTATTCCTTGCAATTACAGATGGCTGTGAACTGCCATGTGGGTGCTGGGATTTGAACCCAGATCTTTTAGAACAGCAACCAGTGTTCTTAACCACTGAGCTATCTCTCCAGCCCCTCTTCCATGTCTTTTTATCCTGGCTGCTACCTGAAGGTGTGGTTCAAATTTAGTGTGGGTCTTACTACTTCAAATAGTCTGGCTGAAAAAAATAAGAAAATTCCCTACAAGAGTGTCCAGCAGCTTGGGTTTTAGCTGATTCTGGATGCAATAAAGTTGGTAACCAAGATTAGAATCATATCATCACCTGACCTTGTGGCTATTGTCTCCTCATTCAGAATACTGCCTAGTATAAAACACAGAGGTTTGAGCCTGTCGTGATAGGACATGCCTTTAATCCCAGCACTTGGGAGGCAGAGGCAGGCGGAACTCTGTGAGTTCGAGGCCAGCCTGGTCTACAAAGTGAGTCCAGGACAATCAGGGCTTGTTACACAGAGAAAACCTGTCTCAAAAACAAAACAAAACAACAAACCCCCCCCCCCAAAAATAAAAAACCCAGAGGTTTGTTAAATCCCTCCTGTCCTCATGTTAAACCCCTCAAGCCCCCATGCCATAGTGGTAAACAGAAGACAAATTTCACTGACCCTCTGGCATCTGTCATTCATGATCCCTCCATGTTGTGGGATGGTATCCAGGGCTTGTACTAACCTCCAAATACTTCTGGAAGCTGAAATAAGCCAGTAGTGGCCTGCTCCCCTAGAGTTACAGGAAAATGGAAACAAACTGGCCTCTCTTTCCTCTTGCTAACCACTCTCCTCAGCACTCCCAACTCTAGACTGGGTAGGTTGATGTTCATTTTCACCCTGAGGGATTAGGATCTGTTCAGAATAATACAACATGGAGGAGTCATCCTCCCACCTCAAATGCCTTCCAGCAGAAAGAATTTGAGGCCTTTCACAAGAAAGAAATTTCAAATGTAAGGCCAACCCCTAACCACACACCTACACACAGGACCTCAGTTTAATGATTTGCTGTCACCTCCTTGAAATATGTCCCCCCCCCCCCCCCCCCAGCAGGGTCTAATATGCCCAGAGCATCTTCAAACTCACTGTGTAGTCAAAGATGACTACATTTAAAATTGTGCTCCTCTTGCCTTCACCTTCCAGATGCTTAAGCCACCACACCTGGCATGCCATCTTGAAATTCTTGACTTTGAAAGAAACTATTACTTTGGAACTTGTGTTTTATGGCTGAAGTCCAGTGGGACAATGGAGAACTCAGTAAGAAGGAGAAGATACACACAATATGCTTCCCATTCCATTCATGAGTGGCTACTGCCTGCTACAATAAGGAAGCACAAAGATGAATACTGACACTTGGCTTTCTCTCTCCTTTTTATTCAGTTTGGGATACCATTCCATAGAATTGTGATGCCCAAAGGATGTGTTTACCCAACTCAGTCTACAATTTCCCCTGTATATATGTACAGAGGTTTGTCTCATAGATTATCCTAGACCCTGACAAGTTAATAAAATTAATTATCACAACCATAAGTCCCAACTAAATTCGTTTCACCTCAGTAATGCAAGGTTGGATCAACATAAGCAAAAAAAAAAAAAAGAAGTTATTGACTGTACAACAAGTTAAGGAAAGAAATCTTGTGATCATTTTGACAGACTTGGAAAAGTTTAACATGTGTTTGCAGTAAAATTCCAGAAGAAAGTAGGAATATACAGAATATACACTATATACAGCAAGCCTAGACCTAACACTATACTAAATGAGGAAAAGAAAGCATTTCCTCTAAAACCTAGAATGAGAAAGGGTGACAACTGTTTCCACTCTTATTCAATATGGTATTTAAAGTCTTAGAGCAGTAAGACAAGAGAAAGATATAAGAGTTAAAAATAGGCTAGTAAGAAGTCAAATTATTCCTATTTTAGATAACGTGATTCTGTGCTTGAAAGGTCCTGTGGATTCCACTGGCAACCTTTTAGAGAGATTTGATAAACACTTTCAGTAAAGTGAGAGGACACAAAATCAATACAAAAATAAATAACTTGCATATACCAAAAATGAGAAAGAAATATACTTACTGAGAAAGAAATTAGAAAAAAAAAGCATTCCATTCATGATAGCTTAAAACAAACAAACAAAAACCAAAGAATAAGCCTACCTAAGGAAAGCAAATACCTCTACATTGAAAGCTTCAAGATAATAATAAAAAAAAAATTGAAGGAAGACACAAGACATTAGAAAGACCTTCCACACTCCTGGATAATCAGAATTAATATTGTGAAAATGGTTCATCACCAAAATTAATCCACAGATTCAATAAAACCCCCATTAAAATTCCAATGAAATTCTTCATATAGAAAAACAAGCCGGGCGGTGGTGGCGCACGCCTTTAATCCCAGCACTTGGGAGGCAGAGGCAGGCGGATCTCTGTGAGTTCGAGGCCAGCCTGGTCTACAAAGCGAGTCCAGGACAGCCAGGGCTACACAGAGAAACCCTGTCTCGAAAAA
>CAJQZJ010034265.1:1698068-1760878 GCA_907164525.1 Lophiomys imhausi
TTTTTTTTTTTTTTTTTTTTTTTTTGGTTTTTTGAGACAGGGTTTCTCTGTGTATCCTTGGCGGTTCTGGACTCACTTTGTAGACCAGGCTGGCCTTGAACTCACCAAGATCCACCTGCCTATGCCTCCTGATTGCTGGGATTAAAGGCATGCGCCACCATGCCCGGCTGGAAAAAAAAATTCTAAAATTCATGTTTCCATACAAAACACCAAAGATAGCCAAAGAAATCCTAAGCAAAAAGGACACTGTAAGAAGCAGCAACATACCTGACCTCAAGTTGTACTACAGTGTTACAGTGACAAACTGAGCCACCATGGTATTGACTCAAAGGCAGACATGTATACTAATAAAACATAATAAAACATAATGCAGGACCTAGAAATAAGCACACGCAGCTGTTCTTTTTTTTTTTTTTTTTTTTGCAAAAATTTTAAAAAAAAATACTGGGGGGGGAGGGGGGGGAAGAACTTATTCAACAAACAGTGCTGGCAAAGCTGGATACTCACTTCCAGAAGAATGAATTAGGATCCATATCTCTCCTTGCACAAAAATCAATTCAAAATAGACCAAAAACTTTCATTTAGCTCTGAAACTAGTAGGAGAAAACACTTCCAGATATTGACATAGGCAAGAACCTTCTATAGGATTCCAGGAACACCAGAAATAATCCCAACAATTGTAAATGTGGTCACATGGGATTTAAAAACTTTTATACAACAAGGAAAACATCAGCAAAGTGATGGGAGAAATGGAATGGGAGAAAATCTTTGCCAGCTATTTCAGACAAGAGGTTAATAACTAAAATAACAAAACCACCTGTCAATAAGCAAACCGATGAACTAGACAGAAGGTTCTCAAAAAAAAAAAAAAAAAGAAGCACAAATGGCCAATAAATATTTTTAAAAGCATTCAACAGCTTTTCCACTCTGCTGAGCAGTGGATATCTGTTTCCATTATTAGCAGCCCCAGCAGGTGCTCGACTGTGCTTGCCTGGGGTCCAGGCCAGAAGCATAATCTTCAAAGGGCTGATAGAGACCAGAAATCTCAGACTGAAGTAACAAGCAGGAACTGGGGTGATCCGGGTGTGCTGGGGCGTGCCTTTAATCCCAGCACTAAAGCCGAGGCCACCCTGGTCTACTTAGTGAGTTCCATGTCAACCAGGGCTAAATATTGAAGACCCTGTGTCAAACAAAGGAAGACAAAACAAAGCAAAGCCAAAAACAAACAAACAAAACGAAAAGAAATTAACCCCCAGAAAAGGTTGCAACTTCCTATTAGTCCCATAAGTAGAAGCTCAGCAACACCTAGAATCTTGTCAGAAATGAATAGTTTTTAATAGTTCTTTGGAGTTAAACAAACCCAGCAATGTGGTACACACCTTTAATCCCAGTACTTGGGAGACAGAGGCAGAGGCAGAGGAATCTCTGTCAGTTCAAGGCCAGCCTGGTCTACATAGAAAGTCCCAGGACAATCCAGGGCTATGGAGACAGACTCTGACTCAAAACAAAAAAAGAAAGAAGGAAAGAAAAGTAACCCTGAAATAACCAATCTATTGTGTCCCTTGTTTCTACTGTCTTCAGTGTTTTATCACAGCAATAGAAAAGAAAGCAGCCAAGACTACATAGGAAGACCTTGTCTCAAAACAAAATTTCAGGCTGTGGATATAACTCAGTGATAGAAGACTTTCCTACCACGTGTGAAGTCTGTGTTCCAACGCAGCACTACAGAAGAAAAGGGGGTGGGGAGGAGAAGAAGAGGAAGAAGAGGAGGAAGAAAAGGAGGAGGAAGAAAAAGAGGAGGAGAAAAAAGAAGAGGAGTAGAAAACAGCTAAAATAAGACAAAAGATTTTATTGAACTTAAGGTTCTAATGGACTTTGATTAGCAATGCCTGAGTCAAGCAGTGTCCCATCTGTAAAATAAAAAGGCTCTTCAATAAGGCCAGAGTGGTTTTTACAGGCCCTGAAAAGCTGAAGTTCATATATGGAGCCATCTACCATCTCTGCTTTTATAATCTTTCTGTCTTCTCTTCCTCATAGATCCCTGAGCCTTGAGGGAAGGGGTTTGATGAAGACATCCCACTTTAGGCCTGAGTGCTCCAAAGTCTCTCACTCTCTGCACATTGTCCAGTTGTGGGTCTCAGTGTTAATTCTCATCCACTACAAGAGGAAGCTTCTCAATGAGGCATAAATGAGGCATTGGTCTATGGATATAGCAGTATGTCATTAGGAGTCTTTTTTTTTCTGTTTCTTTAGCAGCATAATAGTAGAAGGTGTCTCCCTCATAATAGGCCCCCAGACCTTAACACGACTGCTGCCATGTTAGAGTCACCAATGCACAATTCTGACCTAAAAGCCCAGCATATAAATGATGCTAACACCTCCCTAAACAAGAACAAAGACCTAATCCATCATTGTCCATAGTTCTGGGAAAGTTGCTAGATGTACTAACCTTGCTTTTTGGTTTCTGTAGCTCTGCTTATTGTTCACTGTTCTTGCTAATTGAAGTGTGTCAACCAGGATATGATTTTGGTAAATAAAAAGCCAAGAACAGTAAGGCTCATGGGTACATGGTTTGGACAAGTTTCCTATGTAACCTACCAGCTGATGAATAAAGACTTTCTTTTTTGTTTTGTTTTGGTTTGGTTTTTGTTTGGGGGGGGGGTTGAGACAGGGTTTCTCTGTAAATCCCTAGCTATCCTGCACTCACTTTGTAGACCAGGCTGGCCTCAAACTCACAGAGATCCACCTGGCTCTGCCTCCTGAGTACTGGAATTAAAGGCATGTGCTGCCACACCCGGTGAATAAAGACTTTCTATTATCTTTAAGAGCCTGTGTGATCTCTGAAGGAGTCACCTCGCCACACTCTAGGCCTAAGATCTGTCTAGTTTCAGATTCTTGGCCACTTTAATACTGTCGGGTATGGGTTCCTTCTCATGAAGTGGGCCTTAGATCCTGTCTTCGTCAAGATTTCTATTGCTGCAATGAAACACCATGACCAAAAGCAAGTTGGGGAAGGAAAGGGTTGATTAGGCTTCCACTTCCACATTGTAGTCCATCACTGAAGGAAGTCAGGACAGGAACTCAAACAGTGTAAGAACCTGGAGGCAGGGGCTGATGCAGAGGCCATGGAGGGGCGCTGCCTACTGGCTTGCTCAGAGTGGTTTGCTCAACCTGCTTTCTCATAGAACCCAGAACCACCAGCCCAGTGATGGCACCACCTACAGTGGGCTGGACCCTCCCCAATCAATCACTAATTAAGAAAATGCCCTACAGCTGGATCTAATGATGCTATTTTCTCAATTAAGGCTTCTTCTCTTCCGATGGCACTAGCTTGTCTCAAACTGACACAAATCTAGCCAGGACAGATCCAGTGGGGAAATAAAAAAGCAGTTGGTTACTCCCACAGCAATTCTGCTAGCACTATACTGGTGTATCTGCAAGCAGGTTACTGTTGTAGGTCGCAGGGTTATAGGTTGTAGCTGGATAATGTTGATGATTGCCTTTCTCCTCTGGTGGCATGCAGAGTACCTTTCAGCACCATGAAGTCTACTCATTAGGAGTGAAGCTCCTAGTTGAGCACTAGCTTGACTTTTCCAGGTTCAATGACATTAGTAGTGTTGCCTTCAGCAAACGGGCCTTGCCATCAGGTTGTAGAAAGCAACCAACAGCCTTGGCAATAGCCTTTGATGTTTGTTGGAGGTGATCCCTGGGATTCCTTTGGCCAATGACTCAACAAGATGTGACCTATTCTTGTCACTGGAGGTTTTATTTGGTGTCATAAGATGTCTAGTTAGGGCATTATCTCCCACGTATGGTGACTCTACTTAAATTCCTTTCTTACCTGTATATATTTTAGGAAGCTTTTACAATAATAGATTTTCATATGGTTTTTTCTAAAGGTATTAGTTGTCCCTCCCCATATTCCCTCTTTTATCCTGCTTTCCCATTTAATCTTCCTAATTCAGTTTCCCCTTTATCTTTCTGTAACGTTGTACTATATTTCCCCTTCCTTGGGAGATCCTCTATGCCAACCGCTGGTCCCTTCCTAGGTACCTAACCTCTGTGGTAATTCTAATTTTAGCACACATCGACAGCTTAAAAGCTGAAATCCACATATAAGAGAAAACATGCAATAAGTGTCTTTTGGGGTCTTGGTTACTTTACTTGGGATGATCTTTTTTTTTTCTAGCTCCATTCACTTACTTGCAAATTTCATTTTTCTTAGCAGCTGAATAATATTTCATTGTTAAATATATCAGTTATTGGGCTGGAGAGGTGGCTCAGAGGTTAAGAGCACTGGCTGTTCTTCCCAAGGTCCTGAGTTCAATTCCCAGCAACCACATGGTGGCTTACAGCCATCTACATTGAGATCTGCCCGGGCATATATGTAGAGCAAATACTGTATACATAATAAATAAAAAAAAAGTTTTAAAAAAATATATCAGTTATTATCCATTATCAGTTTATAAGCATCTAGGGTGGTTCCAACTTCTGACTACTATGAATAGAGCAGCAGAAGGTTTGACAATTGCTTATCCACACTCACTGTTGCTCTATTCTAGGCAATGAGCCACCATATCCAGCCCACAGTCCATGTACCCTAGAACACAACTCAGTTGGTAGAGAGCATGTCTAGCATCCACAAGGCTCAAGGTTTGATCCCCTAAAGGACCTTGAAAGTGCTAAGCACAGGTTTTGTAACTGAGCTGTACCCAAGATGCCCTGTCTTCCTCCTTTTTGAAACTACCTCAGAGACATCATTTCAGCGTAAGCTAAGAAATATGTGCCGAAGATGTTTCGTAGATGTTTCATAGATTCCTAAGGATTCTCATGATAGACATTAGCAAATATTGAACCCACTTCCTAATCTGTAGTCCCTCTTATTTCCTTTTCCTTTTTTTATTTCTACTAGCTATCTTCCAGAATGACACTGAATAAAAAGCTGAAACCATGTGTGGTGGCACATGTCTTTAATCCCAGCATTTGTGAGGCAGAGGCAGGCAGATCTCTGAGTTCAAGGCCAACTTAGTCTACAGAGTGAGTTCCAGGACAGGCAAGGATACATAGAGAAACCGTGTCCCAACAAAACAAAACAAAGAATAGAAATGTGATAGTGAAAGTGTAAAACCCTAAGAGAATTACCATTGCTTCAGAATGGCCTTTCTAGCTGGACGGTTTTGATTAGATATTCCTTATCTAGTTCAGAAAGTTCTCATCCCAGGTTATTTAAAGCTTTAATTAGGAATGAGAGTTATCATCCTGCAACCTGTTGATAAGATGGATTGCTTTGTCCTACTTTTGGATGTTGGGCTGTGTTTATTGCCTTGCAATAACAGCATATCATAAAAAAGGGTCATTGGAGGAAAGCCACCTTTGGTTCCTCTGCCTCCATTTTGTTTATGTCTCCTTTGCTCTAAGTCATTCTGTTCTGCGGTCACATGGAGTCTAGGAGCAACAGGTCAGATGGAGAAACATCTCGTGATAAGGGTGGAATCTACCCCTGAAGCAACAGCAGCCATCTTAAGGAGGACAAGGCTCTCCTGACAAGTCCTGAGCTAGAGATCAAGCAGATCACAGTCTGAATAAGGCTGATGAGAAAACTGATGCACAGCTTGCCCACCATTCTGTCCCCTCCTCCTACAATCTGGGAGCTCATGTCAATACCCAGAGACAGAGTTAAAGATGCGCTCCCCCCTTGTCTTCCAGTAGAGTGATGCTGACTCAGAGTCCTGTTTTCCTCCATTGCTTTTTTGTTTTTGGCTTTGGGGCAAGTTGCTGGATTTGTTGGGACCCTCAGAGTCGGGCTGCTGGTCTAGAACTCCAGAATCACATCCCTCCACCTGTTACTACGAAGCAACATCAATTTCCTTTCCTTTTGTTTCCTTTTCTTTTTTTTTCTGTGTGTGTGTGTGTGTGTGTGTGTGTGTGTGTGTGTGTGTGTGTGTTGTTTTGAGACAGGGTCTCATTATATACCTCTGACTGTCTGACTATATTAGAACTAACTATGTAGACCAGGTTGGCCTTGAACTCACAGAGATCAGCCTATCTCTGCCTCTGAGTATTGGAATTAAAGGTGTGCACCACCATGCCCAGTTTTTAACATGAATATTCTTTGTTTTGTTTTTGTTTTTTTCCGAGACAGGGTTTCTCTCTGTAGCCTTGGCTGTCCTGGAACTCACTATATAGACCAGGTCAACCTTGAACTCAGAGAGATCCTCCTGCCTCTGCCCCCCAAGTGCTGGGATTAAAGGCGTGCTCCATCATGCCCGGCTTTTTTTTTTTTAAGATGAATATTCTTTTTTTTTAAAGATTTGTTTATTTATTATGTATACTATATTCTGTCTGCATGTATGCCTACAGGCCAGAAGAGGGCACCAAATTTCATTATAGATGGTTATGAGCTGCCATGTGGTTGCTGGGAATTGAACTCAGGACCTCTGGAAAAGCAGCCCGTGCTCTTAACCTCTGAGCCATCTCTCCAGCCCTAACGTGAATATTCTTAATGATAACATGGAACTTTATTTTATGGTTGTAGAAATAATATTTAATAATTACCAGTAAAAATAAAAAGTAAGGTTGGTGGCATTAATCCCTCACCTGGCATTATAAATAAATACACACAGACACTTGATGGAATTTAGCCAGCCTTAACCTGTGACTGAGAAATTCTATTTCCCCAAATAAAACTCCAATATATACATATGTCCCCTTGGGCTGTTATTCTCCATGCTCTGCTGATGTTCCAGACCACGTGGAATGATGTTCTTCCATCAAACCCATAGTGTCTGGTCTTCTTCCTCCTCCTGCTTCCTCTCCTTCTCCCTCATGGCTTCCTCTCTAATCTTTCTTCTTCAATACAAACCCATGAACCTTACTTAGCTCTGCCTACCTGTCTCCACACACCAGTCACAGGCCTCCGCATTTTATTAAAACCAATCAGGAAGTTTTGGGGAGGCAAGAGTTACAAATGTCATTTTGGGGTATGTGACTGCCAAGTCATACAAATAGGAAGGGAGGAGATAATCAATTAACAGTTGAATACAAACAAATCACCCCATCAGATTGTTGCAATTTTTGAAAATTAAAATATTTTATTTTTTGTATTTATGGCTGTTTTACCTGCATGTATGTCTATGCAACACATGTATGCCTGGTGCCTTTTGAGTCTAGAAGAGAGTATTAGATCCCCTGGACCTAGAGTTACAGATGGCTCTGAGCCACCGTGAACCTGGATCTTCTAGAAGAGCAGCCAGTGCTTAACTGCTGAGCCATCTCTTCAGCTTGGCTATAATATTTAATATTTATCCCCAGTAGTATTTACAGGCATTTAGGTACACCATGTTCTTGTATATTATTTTTGCCCACGTGTACCTACAGCTATAAAATAAACAGCTCAGTGTATAATTGCTAAGTCAAAGTCTATAGAGATTTTAACTTTTTTTTTAAATTTTTTTCAAGACAGGGTTTTCTCTGTGTATTCTTGACTGTCCTGGACTCACTTTGTAGACCAGGCTGGCCTTGAACTCACAGAGACCTGTCTGCCTCTGCCTCCCAAGTGCTGGGATTAAAGGCATGTACAATCATGCCCGGGAGTTACAGAGAGCTGTGAACTACCATGTGGTTGCTGGGATTTGAACCCAGGGTCCTTTGGAAGAACAGACAGTGCTCTTAACCACTGAGCCATCTCTCCAGCCCCATACACAGAGATTTTAAAAACTAGTTTTTTCCATAATAAAAAGTAACCCATGTACAGTAAAATGAAATTAGAACCCAAACAAAATGATATACAATAAAATGTAAATATCCTTCTACCTCAGACATCCAACCCTGCTCTCCTCAGTTAACCAGTGTTAGCATAAAGTGATTAAGGCAATGCCATCTTGTCCCGACTCCATTTTGTGTTTGCTTAGACACTTCTAAGTCTTCTTCCCTCCCCACAACAGTTATGTCTGCCTTGGCAACATATGTGGGATTTCCATGACTTTAACCATGCTCTAGATGTATTAACCAAAACATTAATGTTCGTACAAACTTAAACTAAAATAACTAAAGAAGGTATAAGTCAAAATTAATTGTCATGCTGTGTCTAAAATAGCTATTATGTTCTGTCAGAACAAATGTTTCAAGGTTTTTCTGAGCTTCATTCAACACTGATGCAATTGTGATTTTTTTTTTTTTTTTTTTGGTTTTTGCCTTTAAAAATGTTGTACCCCTGAGCTTCAGCACCAAGACACTCTGAAGCATGAGCCCACCTGGTCACTGGTCAAAATTAAAGGACTTTTATAATCCTAACTGGCTTAATTAGGGTGGTTGTTTGTATCATTCTTATATGAGTTTATTATGGTAGAACTTTGTTGGTTTTGAGATGGGGTCTCACTCTGTCTTCTTGGCTGGCATAGTTCTCACTATGTAGACCAGCTGGCTTTATATTTGCACTAACTCTCTGGCCTGTATTTGGCATTACAGTATTATGGTGTTAATATTTTTTTTTTTTTGGTTTTTCTAGACAGGGTTTCTCTGTGTAGCCCTGGCTGTCCTGGACTCAATCTGTAGACCAGGCTGGCCTCGAACTCGCAAAGATCCGCCTGCCTCTGCCTCCCAAGTGCTGGGATTAAAGGCGTGCGCCACCACTGCCCGGCTGATGTGTTAATATTTTTTAAACAACATTTTCTATGAACAAGTTAGTGTGTCTATATTGAAAGCTGTTTAGTGGTTTTTAAAAAGAGAAATTCTGACCCATACCTGTAATCTGTAAGCGTAACTTTTAAACTATATTTATTAATAATTATAAACACCTACCATCCCACTAACCCTAAGAACTTTAGAAGGATACCAGTCCTCAATTGGTGGCCCTTGAGGGCAACTGGTCAACAATCTGTCTGCAGGAACACAGTAGCTATCATTCAGTGATCTCTTGCCTATGGTACCAGCAGCCTCACTTTAGCTTGGACTTGAGGCCTCCTAAGTCAGCCAAGACTGTAGTCCTTAGCGTTGAGGCCTTGCTGGGTCTATTCTGTTCGTCTGGGCCCTGTCACCACCCTCACGGGACAGGGGTCACACTCCCACCTGTTTCCTTGGTCTCTTCGCAGTCTGTTAGCAGTGGCCTCAGAGTGCTTGAGCCTCATGACTCACTCATTCTCTCAGAGGCTGCGGCAGATACAGCCTCAGGCCACTCTGCTCCTGCCTCCTTGACTGGTCTCAGTTTATGTGCCAAGGTGCCTGACACCTGCCTTCTGCACACCTCCCCCATTCTTAGCATCAGGACTGGTGTAGCCTAGGGGCTGGTTAGTGTGTCTCTGCTTGAAGTCTGGCCTTTTTTGTCAGTATGGCCTCAACACCAGCAGTTGGCACAGGTCTGCTTCGAATTTCTGCCTCTCCAGCCCCTTCTGGGTTCTGCTGCCATGCCCATAAGTAGAGCAATGCTTCCGAGGTCCCTGGCAGGTCTCGTCACGATTCCTCGAGGTCCCCAGCCATGCTCTTCTACAGGGCACTGTTCTCCGCATCTCTCAGAGCTTCAGCTTCGCCCACCTTCAGCTTTGCCCAGCTTTTGCTGCTGTCTTTCTAGCGTTTTTCAAAGTGTGGCAATGTCCAGCTGCTGAGCAGTGCTGAGAAGCAATACCAACTCAAAAGTCCTTTCCAGTTTCCCAGGTTTTCCTTCTTATGCCCAGGACCACGTGTGCTGCCAGATGCCAGGCTGATACAATAGAAATCCAACCTCCACAACAATCCTTGACTTGAGAGGCAGAAGTAGAAAGATCAGAAATTCAAGGTCATCCTTCACTGCATAGTGAGTTCAAAGCTGAGACAAGAGGGGGAAGAGGGAGAGGGGGTGGAAATTTTCTGTGATATATAAGACAGTTAAAGAAAGAGCAAGAAGAGGCAAGAAAACCAATGATGGCAGCAATGGTGAAAGAAATGCAGTTTTGGGGGCTGGAGAGATGACTCAGAGGTTAAGAGCACTGGCTGCTCTTCCAGAGGTCCTGAGTTCAATTCCCAGCAACCACATAGTGGCTCACAACCATCTCGAATGAGATCTGGTGCCCTCTTCTGGCCTGCAGGCATATATGCAGGCAGAACACCGTATTCATAATAAATAGATCTTAAAAAAGAAAAGAAAAAAAATGCAGATTCAAGTCAAGAATGGTGGCACATACCTCTAATACCAGATTTTGAAAGATGGAGGCAGAAAAATTAAGAGTTCAAGACCAGTCTATGTTACATAGTAAAGTTCGAAGCTAGATTACATCAAATCCTGTGTCAAGGATTTAAGACAAGTTAATTCATGGAATTATTGGGCTAGAATGTACTTATGTGGCTCAGTGATACAGTGCTTGTCTAGAGTGTGTGAGTCCTTGGGTTTAAAAAACACATTTATGAGGTAAAATCAATAGGATGTCCTATTTAATAAAGTCCTTGTTTTCTGGCCTCAGCAGCTGGGTGGATAGCAGATGATGCCAGTCACTAAGACCAACACCCCAGAAAAGTTGTTAAACACTCTGTACTAGTCAGTGTTCTATTGCTGGGAAGAGACTCAATGACCGAGGCAATTCTTATGAAAGAAAGCATTTAATTGGGGACTTGCTTGCAGTTTCAGAGACTTAGTGTGTTATCATCATGGCATGGAACATGGTAGCAGGCAGGCATGGTTCTGGAGAAATAGCTGGAAGCTACATACTGATCCATAGAGAGAGAGAGAGAGAGAGAGAGAGAGAGAGAGAGAGAGAGAGAGATACTTTGTTTGGTGTAGGCTCTTGAAAGCTCAAAGATGATCCTTAGTGACACATTTCTTCCAATAAGGCCACACCTGCTTTTTTGCTTGTTTGGTTTTTTGTTTTGTTTTGTTTCAGACAGAATTTCTCTGTGTAGCTTTGGCCATCTTAGAACTCACTCTGTAGACCAGGCTGGTCTCAAACTCACAAAGATTTGCCTGTCTCTGCCCCACCACTAATGTTGAGATTAAAGGTATGTACCACCGTTCTCTTTTTCTTTTTCTTTTCTTTATTTCCTTGGTTTTAAAGGCAATATCTCCTCATCCTTCTAATCCTTTCAAATAGTGCCACTCCTTGGTTACTAAGCATTCAAATATATAAGCCTATGGGGGCCACTCTTATTCAAACCACTGCATTCTACTCCCTCACATCCATAGGCTTGTAGCCACATCATAATGTAAAAATGCATTCAGTCCAACTTAGAAGTCCTCATAGTCAATCACAGTCTTAGCACTGTTTTTAAAAGTACAAAATTCAGCCGGGTGTGGTGGCGCAGACCTTTAATCCCAGCACTCAGGAGGCAGAGGCAAGTGGATCTCTGGGAGTTCAAGGCCAGCCTGGTGGTCTACAGAGTGAGTTCCAGGATAGCTAGGGATACACAGAGAAACCTTGTCTCCAAAACCCAAACCAAAACAAAACAAAAAGTCCAAGTTTCAGAGGAGACTTGTGGCAATCTCTCTGAACTGTAATCCCTGTAAAACCAAAATAAAAAAGCAGAAGAGACACTACCAACATACAATGGCACAGAATATACATTACCATCCCAAAAATGGGGAAAGGAGCATAGTGAGGAAATAATTAACCAAAGCAAGACAAAAAAAAAAAAACGCAAACAAAAAACAGCAAGGCAAACTTCAAATTTTATATTCTCCATATCTGACATCAAAGCCTTCTTTAGATCTCCAGCTCCTTTCAGCTTTGTTGACTACAACACACTTCTCTCTCTTGAGTTGTTCCACGCTGGGTCTGCAGCTTTCTTCAACAGGTATCCCAGGTCTCCAGCATCCCTAACATCTTAGGGTCTTCAATACAATCCAGGCTTCACCTTCACAGTTTCACATAATGGTTTCAGTAGAAGTTTGAGTTTTTCACTAAAAATCTGAACTTTGGGCTGAGGAGAGAGCTTTGTGAGTAAATGCTGACCACAGGCTCTCAAGGGCCTAAACTTGATTCTTAAAACCTATGTGTTTATAATTCCAGCACCAATGAGGCTGAGGCAGGTGGGGCCTTATGACTTGCTAGCCAGCCTTCCTAGTCTATTTAGTGAGTTCCAGGACTGTGAGAGAAGGTGGCATCTGAGGGATGACACCTGAAACTGTCCTCTAACTTCCACATGCCCACAGCTATGCACCCACATACACACACAAATCTGAACCTCTGCTGGATACTCCAGCTCTCTTTTTCTCCTGCTCTCTTTAAAATCTCAGCAGACATGCCACTACTCAGCCTGCATTCCATTCCTTCTTGGTACAAATGGGCTAGAGCTAAGGGTAACAGCTGTTCCTTTCACTAAAACACACTTGAGTTATAGTCTTACCACACTCATACATACCTATATCTGGACTGTGTAAGAACTGAGTTTGTAACTTCAGCCTAAACCACAGCTTGATGCTTTGTGTGCATTGCCTGGTTGGTGTTTATCACATCTTCAGAAAAATTCTAAACTTCCATATGGACAAGGAACATACCCTATTTTGAAATTCTCCAGTGCCTACCTAGCATAGTTATCTGAGTATAGTTGAAGGCCGACTGCACAGGCCTGTAAGTGCTGCAGCTGGGAAACTGAGGGAGAGCAACTAGTTCATGTCTGGCCTGAGCTATACAGTGAAAGAAACTCTGTCTCAAAATACAATAACAGAAAAAAACTAAACCAAATCCATACAGACAAAAAACAAACAAAAAACAGTAACAGCAAAACCCAAAACAAACCAAAGCTTCATGCTGCATGGAGGTCATGTCATTAAAATAAAATTATTTATCTATTTGTGTGTGTGTGTGTGTGTGTGTGTGTGTGTGTGTGTGTGTGTGTATCTCTGTGTGTGTGTATAGAGAACAACTTTTGGTTTTTGGGAGTCAGTTCTGGCCTTGCATCTTTTTTCTTTTTCAAGTTTTTTTTGTTTTTGTTTTTTTAGGAGCTGGAGTTGGCTCAGCAGTTAGGACAGTGGCTGCTTTTCTAGAGCACCCAGATTCAGTCCCCAGCACCCACATGACAGCTCACACATATCTGTAACTCCAGTCCCAGGAGTCAACACCCATTTTTGGCCTCTAAGGACACATATGCACATGATGCCCAGACACATATGGACAAAACATCCATACACACAAAATAAAACAATACTTATTTTATTTTAAAATATGTGTACATATGCGGTGCCAGTATGTAAAGTGTGAGTGCCGCCTGTCAGATGAGAAGATGGTGGCAGATTCCCTGGAGTTGTTGGTTGGTTGTGAGCCATGCAGCATGGGTGTTGGGAATCAAAGTTGTTCTTCTAGAAGGGAAGTACTTACTCATCTCTTCAGATGTGGATCCATTTCTTCAGCCTCCCATGCACAATTTATTTTTATTTTATTTTTTTAGAGACAGGGTTTCTGGGCTGGAGAGATGGCTCAGAGGTTAAGATCACTGACTACTCTTCCAGAGGACCTGAGTTCAATTCCCAGCAACCACATGGTGGCTCACAACCATCTCTAATGAAATCTGGTGCCCTCTTCTGGCCTGTAGGGATACATGCAGACAGAACATTGTATACATAATAAATAAATAAAATCTTTAAAGAGAGAGAGCTGAGATTAAAGATGTGCGCCACCACCGCCTCACTCCACAAACAATTTTTAAAGGTGTATTGTATTATCACTGATCTCTCCTACGACAACAAGCCTGTGAGATAGATACTAAGGAACTCAGCCTCCTGTTACAGTATGGCTTGTTTAGTCCCTCTCTTATACCTGTGTTGATCTGTGTCATCGGTAAACCACAGAAGAATGTTATGTCCTTTCCAAGGAAAGGTTTTAAGAGCATTGCAGCTTGCAGTTTTTGTCCTGCTTTCCTATCAAGTGTGTCTTTCTCAGTAACAGAGTTTATCTTTTACCCACATTGGGTAAAATGTTTCCTCCTAAGCAGGATCTGTAGACCCACTCACCCATGGAGGATCTTGGGTTATTTCATTACCAGAGTAATAGTCATATAAAACTGCACCTAAAAAGTTAGGATATATGCTAAATTAGTAGGATATTATTTCCCATAAATGAGATTGGTATAGCTTCTAGCTTTCTACTATCTGTATTTCCTACTTAGGCTTTTGGGTTTTGTTTGTTTGTTTGGTCTTTTGGTAAAACTTTCAAAAGGGAAAGTACGGGAATAACGAGAGACAATTGCTCCTATTTTCTCCTTCTTTGTCGAGAGCGCAGTTTAAGTATCCAGATCTCGACACCTCCTTCTCATGGAAGGGAGTCGTGTGACCAGGTTGCGGCACTCGCGACCCTACTCGGTCAAATGGTAAATAATTGGCATGAGACAAGCAGAGTATAATTTAATTTATATTTATTACCTAAATGCTATTATTACTTATTATTAACAATCCTAACTATACACTAAGTGTTTTTATCAATTCAATCCCAGTCTCTGGATCTATCTCCTTAATATATTGCACTGCACACACACACTTTAAACAGAAGAGAGCTAGAATAACTATAGCTATCATATATATCCACCACATCACAATGTCATACCCACAGCACACGGTTATACGACCTGACAGGCAATCCTCCGATGTCGCGAGGATGTAGGGCAGAGGAATGGGCTAAGAGAACTAATTAAGGAACTGCGCCTTCGTCTGCTTTCAGGTCTCAACTTATATACTATTTTCACTGCACTCCTTAACATATCTTATTGCCTACATCTGCACAGCACTCCAAGTAACACTTCACACATTTTCAGGGGGCTGGCCCCATTCTTATCTATGCTCCTGCAGGTTTCTGCTCTTCAGCAGTCTGCCTGCTTACAGACTCATTACATTCTTGGTTCCCAACCTCCTGCTCTTCCTAACTTCCCCAGCCTGGGGATTGAACTCAGAGCCCTGGCTCCCCTCAATTTTCTTTCCTTCCTTCCTTCCTTCCTTCCTTCCTTCCTTCCTTCCTTCCTTCCTTCCTTCCTTTCTTCTTTCCTTCCTTCCTTCCTTCCTTCCTTCCTTCCTTCCTTCCTTCCTTCTTTCCTTCCTTCTTCCCTCCCTCCCTCCCTCCTTCCTTCCTTTTGAATTATTATTGTGTGATGGGTGTGCCTGCCACAGTTCTCCTTTAAAAGTCTAGGACAATTTTATGGATTCTGGGGATCTAACTGAGGCCTCTAGGCTTACATAGAAAGTGCTTTACATGCTGCATTATCTTGTTACTTTCTTACCAAGCATGAATTATTTTTCTAAAACATGTTGGTTTTAAGAAAAACAACAACAAACCCCAAAACAACTAGCCAGACATCATAGCAGATGTCTGTGGTCCTAGCACTCAAGACAGAGGAAGGATTGCTACAGACTGAAGACTAGCCTGCTACAGAGCAAGTTCCAGGCTAGGATTTCATAGTGTGTCTCTGTCTCAAAAGACCAAAACAAAGAAATAGTTAAATGTTATTAAATAAAAGAAACCCTCCAGCCGGGCGCGGTGGCGCATGCCTTTAATCCCAGCACTCAGGAGGCAGAGGCAGGCGATCTCTGCGAGTTCAAGGACAGCCTGGTCTACAAAGTGAGTCCAGGACAGCCAGGGCTACTGTCTCAAAAACAAAACAAAACAAAAAACCAAAAACCAAATCAAAAAAAACCCTCCAGAGCACAACTTCCGGTATGGAAGTTCTTCAACCTTGCATGAGAAAAGTAGTTTTTGTTTCTCGGAGATAGGGTTTCTCTGTGTATCTCTGGCTGTCTTGAACTCACTTTGTAGACCAGGCTAGTCTTGAACTCACAGAGATCTGCCCATCGAGTGTTGGGATTAAAGGTGTGTGCCACCACGCTCAGCAAAAAATAGTTTCTTTGATGGAAGTACTTTTTTTGGTTTTTGTTGTTTTGCTTTTGTGAGACAGGTATTCTCTAAATAGACCTGGCTGTATTGGAACTCACTACGTAGACCAGCCTGTCCTCGAACTCGGATATCTGCCTGCCTCTGCCTCCTGAGTGCTGGGATTAAAAGCGTGTGCCACAACCTGCCGGTTTAGAGTTGATTTTTAATTAAATGTCTATCAGGTTTGGAAGACTTACTCATTACACAAACTTTGGTTAAAGTAAATTGAGTACTTGATTATCTGGTAGGCAGGCTTCTTGCTTATCTCCCTGATTTTACAAAAAACAAAACTTTCTCGAAGAGTAATTTTCTGAGAAGGACCCTCGTCCAGAAAAAGTCACGTCCCCCGTCTCCGTGGCACGTGACCCCACGGCCAAGAAGCCATCTTAAGGCTCACCTCATAAAGGAAACTACAACTCCCAGAATGCCTGCGCTTTGCGTCGTGCTGGCACTTTTACTGGCCCAGCCTTAGAGCCGAGCCTGTAGCCAGGCGCCATCTTTGACGCTGGCAGTTTTAGGTTTCTGCTTGTTCTGCTGCAAGAGAGGACGGCGGGCGACCGCGGCTAAGAAAAGAGAAAGACGTGGCAGCACGCGGGAGTCGGAGACAGTGTCATCGGTTCGGTAAAGTTTCTGTTCTCTGGTAACTAGACCCGTTTTTGATTCCCGGGTGACTCGGGGCCTGGGAGGGAGGAGAGGGCGAGGGGAGTGGCAGCGGCCTCCCCTCGCCCGAGTTTCGGCCTAGCCCGGGAAGTCCGAGCCGGGCCCCTCAGCACGGCAGCTGCCGGGACTCCCGCCCGCGGCTCTGGCTTGCCGGGCACCCAGCCGGGCTCCCAGCCAGACTCCAGCTCACTTTCCCACCCTCCCCGCCCCCACTGCTCCGCCCCACCCCCACGGCGCCTGCTCCCTTACTTACCAACCTCTTCCCCTCCCCCCACATCCGGTGTTCCTGAACCGGGATCCCCAGGTAGCCAGCCCTCCAAAAGCGACTGTTTCGGACCCATGGAGCGGGAACTGACACTTAAGTTGCTCTCTTCCCCGAATCAATTTTTTTAGTCAGCCGACCCTCCCTCCTTCCCTAAATCAGAACGAGTGCCTGGACCCGAGTTTACCTACTCCCATTCTTCTCTAGCGTCCTACTCCTTTGGAGAATTTCTCATATTCCACATACATAGTTGAATACTGGTGTCCTGTACCCATTCCCCACCCTGATCACTCTCCCGCCCCAGCCCTCATCATCGAAGTCAAGAGCTACAGGGACTCTTCGTTCTTGTAGGATCTCACCAGACCGTAATGAAGAACACCCCTTAGACGAAGAACACCCCTTAGACGCCCATAATCCGTGCGGATCCCTATGGGGAAGGCTCGTTTTGTTGACATCTACCAGGCTTTGATTCTGAACTCTGAGAAGGCGGCTGTGGAGCTAGTGGTAGACATGCTTTCGTAGGGTAACCGTGTTGGAATTGAGGGGAGGAGAGGGAGTCCACGGAAAAGTCGTTTGGCTGCTCATAGAATTGTCAGTTTGTGAGTTACTTACAGGTTATAACGTTGCTTCAGTCTAAAGATATATTTGTTTCAGCCTCCTACATTTTTCAAAATTTCAGAACAGAAAGGGCACAACTAGCATTTACTGCTAATGACCAGTATCCGAAATCTGATTTAGCTTTCCAGAATTGACTTTGGGGTTGCATTGGCAAATCACAGTCTTAAATGATGACTGTTGAGTGATATAGTATGTTTATTGAAATTTCCTGAAAGTAATCCCAAAATTAAGGGAAAAATCAGTGTTGTCATGTGGACTCACTAAAAGTACATATTTTAAGAACTGAAGGCATTTGCAGCCGATGAAGTTCTTGATACAGCATCAAGAACATGAACCTGCCATTTGGAAGACTTGACCTTTAGCTATTCCAGATTCCATGACTGTGGGAAAATGGGCCTCCTTTCTTTTTTTCTATAACATGAGGACACTGGACTGTTTGAATTCAGAAAGTTAAAAGGACTCCTAAAGCCCCACAAGGCAGAGTTTGGGAATGTTCTCTATTGCTGTCATTTTTCCTCCAAAAATAACCTGGCTTGGAAGTCATCGTTTGAAAGGGAATTTGACTCCCCATAGAAACTGGAGGAAAGGTAATACAAGTAGAGAGGAACAGCTGTATTTCTCCGGGAGTAATATTCCCACCAAAAGGTTGTGGTGCAGATTTTGGAGACAGAAGGAGAATGAGTGTATGTACTTTGAGTGTGCCAGTTTCCTCCATCTCTTCTGGCAGAAGATGCAGCACTTTCAGTGATGCTGGGATTCTGGGATGCGTTTCCATTAATTCAAATACAGACGAAGACGATGTGGTAGAGGGAAAGATGGTGGCAGAAGGAGTGACTAGAGAGACAAAGTTGCCTGCTAAAAAGAAAAGAAAGAAGGGTTTGCGAATTAAGGGGAAAAGGCGCCGAAAAAAATTGATTCTTGCCAAAAAGTTTAGTAAGGATTTGGGGTCTGGGAGACCTGTTGCAGATGCCCCTGCTTTGTTAGCTTCCAGTGCCCCTGAGCAAGATGAAAGTCTCTTTGAGAGTAATATAGACAAGCAAATCTATCTGCCTAGTACCAGAGCCAAGACCTCCATTGTGTGGCACTTCTTTCATGTTGACCCCCAGTACACCTGGAGAGCTATTTGTAACCTATGTGAAAAAAGTGTCAGCAGAGGTAAGCCAGGCAGCCATCTTGGTACATCTACTCTTCAACGACATCTGCAGGCAAGGCATTCTCCTCACTGGACCAGGGCCAACAAGTTTGGAGTCGCTAATGGAGAGGAGGACTTTACCTTAGATTTATCTTTGTCTCCTTCTTCTCCTGAAAGCAATGGAAGCTTTGAGTATAGTCCTACTGATTCATTAGATGAAAACAGAACAGGCAAGAAACGTGATAAATCAGCATCTGATGCCCTCAGGGCCAAAAGAGGGAGATTTCTCATCAAAAGCAACATTGTCAAGCATGCCTTAATTCCTGGAACCAGAGCCAAGACATCTGCAGTTTGGAATTTTTTTTATACTGATCCTCAGCACATCTCAAGAGCTGTGTGTAACATATGTAAAAGAAGTGTGAGCAGGGGTAGGCCAGGCTCCCACTTAGGAACTTCAACACTTCAACGACACCTTCAGGCCACACATCCCATCCATTGGGCTGTTGCCAACAAAGACACTGGTGCTATTGGAAACGGCTTAGACGAGACTGAGGCGGAGAGCAATGATCTCTTGAATGACACTTTGCATGGAGAGAAGTCATCAGGCAGCCAAGATTTAGCAGCTGAGGACCTTAGTGACCCTGATGCAGATGAACCTCCTGTTTTAGAGGTTGAAAACAGATCTGAGAGTCCTGCTCCTGTTGCAGAGCAAGATGATCTGGCGCATGTGCAAGAGAGAGAAACAACACATCGCGAAAATGCAGCCTCAAGTCAAATAAGTCGGGCAGTTATTCAGATGATTGTGGAGGATCTGCACCCCTACAACTATTTCTCGACCCCAGCTTTTCAGAGGTTTCTACAGATTGTTGCTCCTGACTATAGATTGCCGTCAGAGAATTACTTTTTCACCAAAGCTGTACCTCAGTTATATGATTCTGTTAGAGAAAAAATTTTCTTAACTTTAGAGAATGTTCAAAGCCAAAAGATCCACCTGACTGTTGACATATGGACTCATGACCCTTCTACTGACTACTTCATTGTGACTGTACACTGGGTCTCTTTGGAAACTGCATCTCCTCCCAGTAATGGTGGAACTCCCAATTTTAGAAAATGGGCAGTACTTTGTGTTACAGGTTTAGCCAAAGACTGTTTGATAACTAACATTTTACAAGAATTAAATGACCAGATTGGTCTGTGGCTTTCTCCTAATTTCCTTATCCCTAGCTTCATTGTGTCTGACAATTCCTCTAATGTGGTACATGCAGTCAAAGGCGGTGGTTTTATCCATGTGCCGTGCTTCCTGCATTGCTTAAATGTAGTAATTCAGGACTTCTTCTGTGAGCACAAGAGCATTGAGAATATGCTAGTGGCTGCCAGAAAAACCTGCCATCACTTTACCCATTCGGTCAAAGCCCGCCAGATACTGCAAGAGTTCCAAAATGACCACCAGCTTCCATGGAAGAGTCTGAAGCAGGATGAAGCTGGCCACTGGATTTCTACGTTTTATATGTTAAAATGGCTTTTAGAACATTGCTATTCTGTTCACCATAGTCTGGGTAGAGCCAGTGGAGTTGTGCTCACCTCCCTCCAGTGGACTCTAATGACATACGTTTGTGATATTCTTAAGCCATTTGAGGAAGCCACCCAGAAAGTGAGTGTAAAGACCACAGGATTGAATCAGGTGCTACCCCTAAGCCACCACCTCCTCATTTCCCTGCAGAGACTCAGGGAAGATTTTCAAGTCAGAGGTATTACTCAGGCCCTCAATCTGGTGGACAGTTTATCTTTGAAACTTGAAACTGATGCCCTACTAAGTGCCATGCTCAAATCCAAGCATTGTATCTTGGCTACTTTGTTAGATCCTTGTTTTAAGAACAGTTTGGAAGACTTTTTTCCTCAAGGTGCTGACTTAGAAACTTACAAACATATCCTTGCAGAAGAGGTTTGTAATTATATGGAATCTTCGCCTGGGGTCTGCCACATTGCAAGCTCAGAATCATCTGGCCCTTTAGTTAGATTAGGAATGGATCCATTTACTTCTACAAAAGAAGGCACTTCCAATTCAGGTTCTATGGATAGTTCAGCTGCAGACAGTGTTGCTATTGGGAGCAAAAGCTTCTTGTTCCCCTCTGCTGTAGCAGTAGTGGATGAGTACTTCAAAGAGAAGTATTCAGAGCTCTCGGAAGGTGAGGACCCTTTGCTTTACTGGCAGAGGAAGGTGAGCAAATGGCCAGCTTTGACTCAAGTTGCCATTCAGTATCTGAGTTGCCCCATGTGTAGTTGGCAATCTGAATGTATGTTTACCACCAATAGTCACTTTCATCCAAAGCAGATCATGAACATGGACTTTGATAATATAGAACAGCTCATATTTCTGAAAATGAACTTGGAGAATGTTAGTTATGACTATTCTACATTAATTCTGAGCTGGGACCCGGAAAATAAAGCTGTTCAGAACAATGAAAAAGAAATATTACCTTAATTTTTTCCTTTTTCTACTTAAAGTGGGCAGCTTTTGCTATATTACTATATCTTATTGCTATTGTTACTATATATAGTCATACTGTTTATTCTTAAAAAATAAAAATAGTTGGGTTTGGTCACGTTGCCTGTAGTCCTGGCTATTTGAAACACTGAGGCTGGATTATAACTACAGCACATGAATTTGAGTCCTGTCTGGGCAACATATCCAGATCCTATCTTACAACAATGAAAAACCTGGGGAATTCCAAAGATAGAAGACTGAAAACTCCTCAGAGGCATCATGATGATAAAATGAAGGTTAACATGGAGGATTTCATAGTTGTAACTCAGTGTAGCAACATCTATCAAAGTGTCACTTGTATCAGTTGAGAGAGAGGTGGTGTTAATAAGAACATGCAGCGCAGCTTTGAAGGGCTTAGGGATTTTCTGGTTGGTAGATTGAACTAGTCATTGATTTGAATAAAGAGTTCTTCCAGCATGGAAGATGTGGTTGGTTACTCTGAAATCAGTGATTTGTTAAATGTGGACTTCTATGAGCACAAAGGTGTTGAGAATGTGTTAGTGGCTGCACTATCATATTCTTTCTCTTCCCTATTTTTCTAATTTCTTTAAGACCCCTGACACAGCTTGACAGAATGAAAACTCACAAAATTGTTTCATATTTGGAAATTTATAATTACCTCGTACTGGTCAGTTTATAATGTCAGATTACTGGGTATGATAATGACTTTCTGTCTTCGAGTTGCCTTTTATAATGTAGTACAAAAACAAGGGTTATATAGGTGCCTTTGAATAACCTATTAGAAAAACATTAGATATTTGTAAAATTGAAAAACAGTGAATGAACTTTAGAATGCAAGCCTCATGAACATGGCAAACCCAGTATGAGTTTCCCAGAGAATATTTCTATAGTTTGTTCCTTTTTTTTTTTTTTTGAAGGGTACATTCTGGTCCATAGCATGGTACTCCTAACTATGAAGTTTGGGCCATTGTATTCTCAGGAAGCAGTCTATATTTTACTGTGTTAGGCATCATTGCTGAACTGAGTGAACCGATCTCAGTGGCCCTTCAGGTTTCTTTCCACTCAAGAGTCTGTTTCTGTGACTGAGTGAGAAGCCAGAAAATGATGACTTTTATTAAGTCTATTAGATGTTTCAGACTGAATAACTAATGTAAGATCCCAATTTTTCCTTTTTTTCATTTTAGATTTGGGGATATTCCCTGCCCAAAAAATTCCTGGAAAATTGACTAGTATTAAGTGTGAGTAAAAGGTGTCCACTTTTTTTTAAGTCTTAATTTTAGTTTTGTCTTGGATAGTATTTGGCAAGATTTAGCCTAGAAAGTGTGTAGTGTTTATTACATAAGAATCAAAATGGCTTTGTTACTGGGCTGGTTTTGAAACTCATTTCTGTGTATCAAAATAACTTTTTAAAAATTTTTTTCAATTCTTAAATGGTAAATATACCATTCATTGTGAACTGAAATTTCATCTCCCACAAATTTACCCTTTTACCAAATGAAGTGAAGTCTTTAGCTATAACCATCAATAGTAAAGAATTTGGAGCTAGTGTGTCAGCAAGCCTTTGCAGGACCAGCATTGACTGCCATGCCAGTGATGCCTGTGTTGTCATGAAGGAAGAGAAACAGCTTCCTTTAGCATCTCTGTGCTGGGCTGTTCAGAATGGCTGGAATGCTCTGCCTCCTTCAGCTCGCTGCCCCATTCTGTAGTTACTCCGTAACTATGTGCTTCTACCTTTTTTGGTTAAACACTCCCTGATAATGGTTGTTATACATACCATATATGTTGACATATATATATCAATACATCCATATACATGGATTTCTCTTCATCCTGATTTTGTGGCTAGGTAAAATTAGTAATGTTAACTTCGTGGTACTTTGGTATAAGAGTAAAGTAAGTTCACTATTTTTACATTGAACTCAAATCCGAAGGCTTTTATATAATATTTTAAAAGGATAATTACCCAAATGTTTTATTTCTATACATTTGTGTGTGTATAAACCTATTAGTATGTATGGTATATGCATATTATATACATAAAACACTATATATTTTTATACAGTATGCTTTTATTATACAGATAATAAAGATGGGGGAAGGTTTCTGTTTTTTTCTTAATAGGTGAAGAAATCTTGAAGACCAGAAATTGGATCTTATTGAATTTTGGTGGTGTTTTTTTGTTTTTGCTTTTTTTATTTTTAATTTTTTTCATCTTTTTATTTTCAAATTATATTGCTCAGCTATGGAAGATGGATTCTTTTTTTTAAACTTTTGAATCTCAAGTTCATCCTTAAATGAACTTTTTTGTTGGTTTTTTGATGAGATAACTAATGCTAGCTGTCTCCAGTCTGACAGAGGTTATGCAAATGGACTTAATCTTCCAGGAGTTGGGAGATGTTTTAAAGATGTTTTAAAAACACGTCCTGTGTTTCAATTGTGGCTGAGAGGTTTCCTTGGCAATGTGAGGAAGAAAATTCTTTCTACCTCATTATTATTAATTCATGGATTGAGTGTTGGTTCGACCTACAGGCGTAATAGCTTGGAACTCAGTGAAGACACAGATGTTCCTGTTGAGAACAACCAGCTAAAGTAAGTGGGGATGGGCCTTCTGTCATGAAAGTAGTGTAAACACTGTATTTTAAGCATGCTGGACTAATAACAGATTCAAAAGTCATTGTCCAGACTTTTTTTTTTTTTCCTCTTGTAATTCTTTTTATAAGCTTTTAATTTTTTGGATGAAAACTAACTTTCTTCTTTCTTCCTGGAGCCAACGTGAAATTCTATAATTCTGTTTCCTTGGAGAAGAAATATTGTTAATTTGATACTGAATGGCTCCTTGTTCATACAGGTGGCTTTGTTCTTTCTTGTGAGTAGCTCTGTAGTATGTATTTCACTGTGGATATGCCATAATGTCCTGCATCACTTACTCGGAGATCCTGAGGGTTTTGACAGCCTAGCAAAAGCCCTGTGTCCAGTAATTTGCATACATGTGTGTGAACCTAAGCCAGTTCATTCATAGAGTAGTTTGTTTACTCTGAAGAACTTCTAACAATTTACTCAACAACTGAGACCTTCCTTATTTATGGAAGCTCTTGATTGTATCCTTTTTAGTAAAGATAACAAATCATTGGCCACTGTGCTGGTAGATCATTGCTATATAAATATTTTCTCTTTATTTTGTTAATGGTTTTTAGCTTTAGTATCATAGGAAAGGTATTTTTTTTTCACTCAGCATATTGAAAAAAGATTTCCACTAAATACTTGAGTGATTATATGCTGTATATTCAAATGTTGTTTAAGGATTACAGTTACATGATGTAAATACTGTGCAAGTAGAGAACACATTTTCAAATGTGGCTTTTCTTTTTGTTGATTGCAGTTGTGAGTTCTGTGTTTTGATATAGTGTTCTAAGGAGCTGACACTTCTGCCATCATGGGACTTTAAGGAGACTTTTTCCTCAAGTGGCTGGCTTTATTGTTGATTTCAAACTTTTTTATAAACAAAATTATTGCCTTTTTGCATTGCTAATTTGTATAGTTGTTTGTAGTCTTCATTTAATCATTTTAATACTTCTCATTTGTATCAGGTAGAGCAAAACTCTTCCATTCCTTTTTTCTTTCCATTTTTATGTGTATGGTATGTATGTGTGTGTATGCATGTTTTCACGTGTGTGGGGGTGCATGTAGAGACCCCAAGATTAGTATGTTGCTCTCACTGATCCGGACGTCACTGATGTGCTGGTCTGGAGATACTCTGGATACTAGCTCATGCTGGGGCTTCCTGGAACACTTTCCAGAGAAGGACTGCTAGACAAGGACTGCTTTGCCCATATGGGATTTTATGTGGGTTCTGGGGGTCCAGATTCTGCTCAGAATGCTTGCAGGGCAAGTACTTTAACCTCTAAGCCTCAACCCTAATCTCCTCAACTCTTCTTCCATTCCTTTTTAAATTACCTTTCTTTTTCTCAACTATTGATAGTTGATTTTACAGACTCAAAGTGCAGGGAGAAACTTCCCTTGGTATTCTGAATTGAATTCAAGGTGTTCTTATTAGAGTGGCGAGTTAATTTCCTTAATCCTGTATTGTCCCAATTATGAGTTATCCATGTTTTCTGGTTCTAGTCACTGCTCAGCTTTTGGTTTTGAATTTGATATGGCTTTTGTGTGCTTCATTTTATACATCTTCTAAATCTTCATCTTTTTCAACATTTATCGTCTTTTACAGATTTTACATCTCTTACATCTTTTACTCAGAATTGTTACCTGAATAGGACAAATGTACTGTTTTGAGGAGATCTTTCTTATTTATAGTCTTGCTCTTTTCAATACTTTATAATTAGTTGTTAGATTGATTTGCTAGTTTGCGAGCATATAATTTGCAGACACTGGATTGTTCTTGTTGGTTTGTTTGCTTTTTTGAAACATTTTTTTTTCTGTCTTCCCTGTGTAGCCCTGGCTGTTCTGGAGCTTTGTAGGCTAGGCTGGCCTCAACTCACAGATCCACTTGCCTCCTGGGTGATGGGATTAACAGTGTGCACTGCTACACCCTGAACTGAATAATGTGGACAGTGAATATTTTGTCTTGATTCAGCTAGGGTGTGTGTGCGTGCGTGTGTGCGTGTGTGTGCGCGCGCACGCTCTCTCACTTGAAGAGTTCCTGCCTAATTTATCTATAAAATCATGGGTTGGTTCCAGCAACAGCATAAACCAAGCATGGGTTGTACTGCTGTGATTCTTTATCAACCAGAAATAAATGAACCCTTAGCCCTTGTCTCAAAAACAAAGGGGGAGAAGGAGGTAGTAGTAGTTGTCGCTTGTAATTTACTAGTAGGGTTTTTTGGTTTGGAGTTTGTTTTTTTAATAAAATTAAAGTGTATGTAGCAATTTTATTCATTGGTTTGGAATTTTATGTGGTTTTGTTTTGTCTTTATTGAGACAGGGGCGCTCTTGTATCCCATGTTGGCCTCATGTTTGTAGCTGAGGATGGTGACCTATGTCTCCTGCCTCCATCTCCCTAAGTACTGGGTTCACAGCCATGTGTTACCACACTTGACTTTCAGCACCCCCAAAGGCTTCAAGGTTTCCTTGTGTTGTAAGTACGTGTAGGACATGTACATGCACACTCTTGAACCTGTGCAGAGGCCAGAGGAGAACCTTGGATTTGGTCTTGGCTTTCTACCTTGTTTCAGATAGGGTCTTGTTCACCTCTGTGTGCCAGAGGAGATTCCTGGGATCCTCTTGTTTCCACCTCCCATCTACAGTAGGAGCCCTGGGATTACAGGCTCCCGAGACTGTGACTGGCTTTACTTGGCTTCTGGGAATCTGAATTCAGATCCTCATGCTTGTGTGAGTAAGGGCTTTATCCACTGAGCTGTCTTCTAGCTTCTCCCCACCCCTAATCAGAAATGAGTGTTGTATTTTAATTTGTTTATTTAGACATTATACTTTTCTTTTTTTGTCATCATAAGATCTTAACAAGATTGGCCAAGGATTATTTGGGTTTTTTTTTTTTTTTTTTTTTTGGTTTTTCGAGACAGGGTTTCTCTGAATATCTCTGGCTGTCCTGGACTCGCTTTGTAGACCAGGCTGGCCTCGAACTCGCAAAGATCCGCCTACCTCTGCCTCCCAAGTGCTGGGATTAAAGGCGTGCGCCACCACCGCCCGGCTATTTGGGGTTTTTTTGTTTGTTTGCTTGCTTGCTTTTTTTGTTTTGTTTTGTTTTTGAGACAAGGTTTCTCTAAGTAGCCTTAGCTGTACTGGAACTCACTCTGTAGACCAGGCTGGGCTCAAACTCAGAGATATCTACCTGCCTCTGTCTCCAGAAGGTTAGGATTAAAGACATTCGCCACCATCACCTGGCCAATTTTGGTTTTTATTAATAAGTTTCCTAGCATTAAGCCATTCTCAGTTCTGAAATAAACCTTTCAGGTTATACGATGTTACTCTTTTTTACTGTATGATAGGTTACTTAGCTAATGCTTTACTTAGAATATTTTTATAATTTTTCTTAAAATTTTTTGAGCTGAATATGTATTGTGATCCCAGCAATCAGAAAGCAGAGGGAGGAGGATAGCAAGTTTGGTCAGCCTGCAAAACTATATTGAGACCCCACCTCAAACAACAAAATACACTTTTGAAACATCAATGTATTGTGTATGACATGGTTTTGTTCTTTTTCTACTTTCACTAATTTTTTTTCTTATTAGAACATTTGCTTGAATAGTGTATTTTTCAAGAATGCATGAGTACATTGGTGCTATGTATACCTTTTAAGATTTTTTTTTTCATGTTTTAAAAACTACATCCTGAGATTTCTGTGAAGTTTTGAAAGGCTAAATCTATTGTCATAGTCAGTGCCTGGTATCTGGACTTGTGTCTGAGAAGTCTGAGCTTCACTTTGTTAGCAGTCTTTGTTTAGAAGTCTGCTGCTGAGTCCAGCACTTTGCAAGTGTCCCTAAAGGCAGGCAGCCCTGGCTCATCCCTGCTCCCTGCCTGCCCATCCCACTCCTGCCGCCATGAGTTCCAGTGTCTAGGAATTGAGTTCCCTGAAACTATTTTTCATGTAATGTACCCTTTTGTCTCATGCTGACATATCTTTTAATTAATCAATTAAATAATTAATTTTGTGTTGGGGGTGTTTTGCCTGGATGTATGTCTGTGTATATCATGTGTTTGATGCCTGTGAAGGCTGGAATAAGGCATCAGATTCCCTGGATTTACTGATGGCTGTGTGCTGCCATAAGGTGCTGGGAATTGAACCCAGATCCTCTGGAAGTGTCTAGTTCTATGTTGACAGTCTTGGGCGTGTGCTTTGATTCTGGGCCCTGTCCTGGCTGCAGTCTCTTAATGGATTAACATTTCCGCTGTTCGCTGTCGTCATCTATTCCTGGGTTAAATGGCTTTGGAGGGAAGACACTGGAGGGTTAGTTCTTCCCTCTCTTTTCACAATGATGTGTTTGTGTGTATCAGTGCTGGGTTCTTTTTGTTTGTTTTTCAAGCAGGGTTTTTCTATATGATAACCCTGGGTGTCTTGAACCTGCTTTGTAGACAAGGCTGGCCTGGAACTCACAGAGATCCGCCTGCCTCTGCCTCCCAAGTGCTGGGATTAAAGGCGTGCGCCACCATGTCAATTTAGTGTTGCATTCTTGAAATGTCCCTTTCCAGCATTAACTGGAGTGACCTGAGAAGGGCCATCTCATCTTGTGTCTTCTTTGAAAAGACTGTTTTCCTTTGAATAGCAATCTCATTTTGTGTAACAGCCTGATATTTTTTGCATCTTCCATTTAAAACTTAAGAAATTTATTTTTATGTAACTTGATTTAGGTTTTATATGTGTAGTATTACTGCCAATATTTTGTCTAGGAGAGGTGTAGAAAGAGAAAGGAAGTAGGGAGTGGGAGCCACGAGGAGGGGTCCAGGAAGTATCTGAAGAAAACTAACAAAAACAGGACAAAAAGGCTAGGCGTGGTGGCACACCCATTTAATCCCAGCACTCAGAAGGCAGAGGCAGCTAGAGGCCAGCCTGGTCTACAAAGAGAGTCAAGGACAACCAGGGCTCTGTTACACAGAGAAAAACAAAACAAAACTCCCAAAACTCAGAAAAACATGCAAGTATTATGGGGAAATTGTCTGGGAAGGAAGCCTGACTAGCTTGGAGGTTTAGGATGAAATATTAATTGCTCAGTTTTGGCTCAAGGCAATTTTAATAAATCTTAGTTTCTCTGCGCGGTTATTTGGGAACCAGCTGGTTAAGGAATAACTTGCCGTATCAGTTCTATGCATTTATATTCATATTAAGAATCCTCGGGCTGGAGAGATGGCTCAGAGGTTAAGAGCACTGGCTGCTCTTCCAGAGGTCATGAGTTCAATTCCCAGCAACCACATGGTGGCTAAAAACCATCTATAATGAGATTTGATGCCCTCTTCTGGAGTATAGGCATACATGCAGGCAGAATACTGTATACATAATAAATAAATCTTTAAAAAAAAAAAAAAAGAATCCTCTTACGCTATGGCCTGGTCTCTGTTGCGCTGGCCTCAACCTCCTTATTTAACTTCTCTGCAGAGCACTTTCTTTGAGAAGTTCCTAAATTTTCAACCTCTGGTCCCTGTTTTGCTTAGTAATTCCTCCCTTGACATGTTTTCTTTCCTTCTGTGTGTTGCTTGCTGTAAGCATTAAGCAGGAGCTGAGGATGGTGGCTCGTGCCTTTATAATCCCAAGGTCTCCACCACTGCTCATAAGTGGTCAGGAACTCTCTTAACGTAACCCTCGGTGTAATTACTTCTAGCAGCAGTTTCTTTTAATCTTTTTCCTTTGAGCATTTCAAAACTCTTAAACTTGTCTGTTCCAAAGCTGTGCCCACAAACTTAGTGTCTGTGTGCTTCCAGCATCTTTCCTCTTCGGAGTACCAGGGTGTGTTTCTGTATGGACACATTGTAGCCTTTCCAGGTTTTGAACTTAAAGATTTCTGAGTGTGTTTTTTTTTTTTTTACTAGAAGCAAGATGGTGGTTAACTTTCTTTGTGCTGTTGAGTGTTTATTGACTTTTTAACCTTAAATTATAGAATATAATTATTTGATAATGGGTATATACATTTTAAAGGTTTTGTTCCATGGTTAGTTGAAGACTCTTGGCTCCTGACTTAGGTGGCTGGGTTGAAGGCTGGCTTTCATCTTGATGAACAGTTCTTAGGTTAGGAATTACTTTACTAATGGAAGGTAAGGCTGGCTTTGGCCTAATGGACATGAAATGGTGAGCCAGGGTTTATCTGGAGTAGTAGAATTTGTAGAGAGACTCCCTTCTACATTCTCAAGTGTCTGTTTTGGTTTTCTTTTTCTTTTTTTTTTTTTTTTTTTGTTTTTCAAGACAGGGTTTCTCTGTGTAGCCGTGGCTGTCCTGGACTCACTTTGTAGACCAGGCTGGCCTTGAACTCCCAGAGATCCTGCCTCTGCCTTCTGAGTGCTGGGATTAAAGGCATGGGCCACCACTGCCCAGCCTCTCCCGCACTTTTAACAGTATGTTTTTGTTTTCATAGCAGCTTTCTTGCATATTTTGTGTGGGTTCAGAGGATGGTAGGGACGAGGGATAGAATTCCAGGTGTGTTGTTACTGTTCTCTGGAAGACTTCTTTACTCCTTTGCTATCTTAATAGCTGAACTAACCCTTGGATGTTCTCAAAGTTCATTGTTTCACTAATTATTCTATTTAAGAAAGATATTTTTTCCACTTAGCTATAATTATAGACTTCTGATATAACATGCTTATAAAGATATTTGAATCTTTTTCATTTAGGTGAAGATGGCATTTCACAAGTATTTTGTATAAAGTAGTTTGTGTCCTATTCTAAAACATAGATCATGTGTTTAGCAATACTTCCTTAAATTTTACAGTGAAACAGGCACCATAGAAAATACAAAAGAAAAGCACATGGCTGTCCTTGGCAAAAATTTTATACTGCATATGAGAACATAACAATACTCATAATTAGCTTGTTTGTAAGGCTCTGTATGGTAAGCGCTTGCTAACACTAAACTCTAGTTTTACAGTGTGGTATCATTAGGCATTGGAGGAGGAAGTTGGAAGAATTTACCTAAAGTACTTTAATTCACTGTCTCCCTTTTTCAGGATTACGTTTTAAAGACGATTTCTGTGATTGAGTTGTCATTGGAAGAGTAAGTCCATTTCAAGAGCATTTGGAGCTGGTGTTCACCTTGAGGAAGTAGTGGCTTATTCCAAGAAGCCACCTCTGGCCTGAGAATTGAATACCCAGCATGCCTAATCAGGGAGAAGACTGCTATTTTTTTTTCTATTCTACATGTACCAAAGTAAGACTGGCATCTCTAAATCTACTATTTCTTAAATAAAATTAGCTAAGATTTCCCCTGCATTCTAAACTAGTTTTTGTTGTTGTTGTTTTGGTTTTTGAGGCTGGGTTTTGAGTTACAGACCTGGCTGTCCTAGACTCCCTTTGTAGACCAGGCTGGCCTTGGACTCACAGAGATCCTCCTGCCTCTTTCTCCTGAGTGCTGGGATTAAAGATATGGGCCACCATGCCCAACCCCGAAACTGGGTTTTTCATGTTGTAATTGCTCCGCTGTTATATTATCTGCTGCCAATTTTTTAGTAAAGAACACATCACTCATTTTTTTTTTCTCCTCGTCATTAAATATAATGATAATTTTCCCATGTGCCACGAAAAGCAAAAATGCCCATGTTGTATGGTCATCATTCTACCTATAATTAATCTATTCCAGGTGCCTTAGGGAGACTTTGGCCTCTGGCTTGGCAGCTTTGATTTTTGTGTATTTTGTTTAGATGAGTGAGTGGATTTTTGTTTTGTTTTTCGAGACAGGGTTTCTCTGTTTAACAGCTGTGGCTGCCCTGGACTCGCTTTGTAGACCAGGCTGGCTTTGAACTCAAAGAGATCCACTTGCCTCCACCTCCCGAGTGCTGGGATTAAAGGCGTGTACCACCACCGCCCGGCGAGTGAGTGGATTGTATAATGCTTGTGGGAACATTTTCTGGTAGTAAGAGTAGAATGCTGTCTTTTCTAAATACGCTTTTAGAGTTTTGCTTTCTCTATAAGAGTGTCCCATTTTTCTGCTTGTGGTTTTTTTTTTTTTTTTTGTAGCTCTATTTGGATCTGCCTGTCATTTCCTGTTATTTATGGCTGATCCTTTATTTATAAACTTATATATTATAGTAGCCTGTTCTAAGATCACTGTGATGCTGTGTTTAAAAGCTAAGTGTAACTAGGCATGGTAATAGAAGTAGGAGGGTTACAAGTTCACATTAGGCTGTGTAGCCAGACCCTATCTCAAAAGGCCGTGGGTGAAGAGCATGGAATTTTCCTGCTGGATGGGTAGCTCAGCCATAGAGCATTTGCAAGAATGAAGGATGCTAGATTCAATTCCTGGCACTGCAAAAGAAAAGCAATTTTTTAAAAAATAAGCAAAAGTAAGATTCTAATAATCCATTTAATATACAGCAGTTTGTACAATAGCAATTTGTTTCAGATAATAAAAGTAACTATATTAGTTATTTATTAATTATATTTACGTCACTTGCAGCCTATCAACTTCCTTTTTTATTTTCTATCAAAGCTAGATTTTTTAATTTTTTTAAAGACAGGGTTTCTCGTCGGGCAGTAGTGGCACACGCCTTTAATCCCAGCACTTGGGAGGCAGAGGCAGATGGATCTCTGTGAGTTTGAGACCAGCCTGGTCTACAAAGTGAGTTCAGGACAGCCAGGGCTACACAGAGAAACCCTGTCTCGAAAAACCAAAAAAAAAACAAAAAACAGGGTTTCTCTGTGTAACAGAGCCCTGGCTGTTCTGAACTCGCTCTGTGGACCAGGCTGGGATTAAAGGCGTGTGTCACCACGCCCGGCTATGAAGCCATTTGAGGACGAATCACATTTGTTTTTAAGGATCTGTTCCTGACACTCCTTGTCCTTTTTAGCCCATTTGTCAGTTGTGTCACATCAGATCAGAAGAAATGGGTTGAGGAGAGCTGGGTGTGGGCAGAGACAGGTTGATCACTGACTCTGAGGCCTGCCTGCTCTACATAGTGCCTTCTAGGCCCACCAAGACTGCATAGTGAGATCCTGTCCCAAAAAAAACAACGAAGAAATAGGTTGAGGCTGGGGAGAAATCTCGGTCAGTAAAGTGTCTGTCATGTAACGTGAGAACCTGAGTCAGTACCCAGAAGCCACACTTTAAAAAGCCAGGCATGCACTTGCTCTGGGCCTCACTGGCCAGTCCATCTAATCTACTTGGGAAGTTCCAGTGAGCCACCCTGTCACATAAACAACAAACAGCAGTAGGTTATTCCGTTACAGATTTGTTGCTTTCAGGTGATCTTTATTGCTACGTCTTGTTTTCTGCTCTGCACGTCTGTGCTTACTAGTGTGTTTGTTTAGGGCTTTGGACACTTGTTATGGACAATTCTCTCCTGATTATTTTTGTTAACAGGGTGACAGCTGCCCGTTCCGTCACTGTGAGGCTGCAATAGGAAATGAAACTGTTTGCACACTATGGCAAGAAGGTCGTTGTTTTCGACAGGTGTGCAGATTTCGCCACATGGAAATTGATGTAAGTTGCCAACTTTTGTTAACATAAGTATCCAGGATCAATAAAAATACATGGAGACAGTGGCTTGGTGAGGGTGAGAAGGATCAGGAAAAGCACTTAACTTCCAGGCCTGGGGGGTGGGGGTGCATGTACTGTTGTTGCACACACGTGGATGTCAGAGAGCAACCTGACCTGTGGGGTCAGCTCTAGTTCACAGTGTATGTCCTGAAGCGTGCACTAAGGTGGTTGCGTTTTTTGGCAAATGCCTTACCTGCTTAGCCATCTTGCTGGCCTGTATTTTAAGTTTTTAAAAGTTCCAGGGCTGGAGACATGGCTCAGAGGTCAAGAGTCTTTACTGCTCCTGCAGAGGACCTAGAGTTTGGCCTAGCACCCATTTGGTAGCTCACAATCATCTCACTCTAGTTTCAGGGTCTGATTCTTGCTGTCTTCTGACTTCCATGGCACTAGTCACAAATGCAGTACACATACATACATGCAGGGAAAACAGTCATATACAGAAGATAAAATATATAATTTTGTTTAAAAGTTGAAAACTAGCCAGGCAGTGGTGGTGCACGCCTTTAATCCTAGCACTTGGGAGGCAGAGACAGGCAGATCTCCATGAGTTTGAGGCCAGCTTGGTCACATTTGTAGCTAAGGAAAATGAATGAGGCTGACCAGCCATTTAGTTGTCTGTGGTCGTAAGGGACTTAAGTAACTTAATAGAAAGGAAAATTAAGGTATCTCTTACTCCATATTCTAAACTGCTGTATTACCCTGCTTCTTTGCACCAAGTGTGGGCATCTAGGATTTTCAGAGTGAAGACCAGGAGGGAGGACCAGGCCCCTCTGCCCTCCACCATGCCAACTCTCACACTCAGCAGCCGCCCTCTTGCTGAACATGATCTCCTGTGTCAGAGTTTAGGACTTGGTTTAGAAAGCCAATCACAGAATTAATTCAGGACTTCATTTTTATTTGAAAACAATGTGTTTTTCTCTTTTACAGAAAAAACGAAGTGAAATTCCTTGTTATTGGGAAAATCAGCCAATGGGATGTCAAAAACTAAACTGCGCTTTCCATCACAACAGAGGTCGCTATGTTGATGGACTGTTTCTACCTCCAAGCAAAAGTGAGATTGGTTTTGATTCTAAAAGAGAATAGTTGGTATTCAGTGAGCCCTCGATAGTCAAACTTCTTTTAGTCTAGTGAGAACAGCACTATTTCTACTGTACAATGAGGAAACAAACCTATGGAGGTTAGATGACAAGTATGCACAGAGAAAACCAATGTTTTTTGTCATGGCAGATTATATTAGTATCATTTGTTTCATTTTTATTTTCTTACCAAACTTTTAGATGTTTTAAAAAAGAAACTTAATTCTCCAGACTAGGGGTTGGCAAATTGGATCCTTTGCCTGTATATATATTGAATGCATACTTTCTATAGCAGAGGGAAATACTTGAGATAGAGACCATATGGCCACAAAGCTAAAAGTATGAGCCATTTGGCTCTACTGTGCAGACAGGGTGGTGTTCTGTGGCCTGAAGGTGTGTTCCTCCTGCCTAGGTTTGAGTGTTAGGATTATAGACATTCACTAAACACCTCACATGCTAACTAGTCCAGGTACCTAAAAACACTTTCCCTTCTTGTTCCAAGGCTGGGTGTTAAACCCAGGAATTCAAGCATGCTAGACAAGCCCTCTACCACTGTATTATATCCCTAGGCTTAAAATAAATTTTGACTGCACAAAAACCTGTGATTTATTTTAAAGTCTCTTAGAAAATAATTTTAACTTATAATTGTGTGTGTGTGTGTACATACATTTGCTGTGGAATGCATGTAAAGTCAGAGAACTGCGTAGGGAAGCCATGTTTCCTCCTTCCACCATGTGGCTCCTGGGGGTGGACCTCAGGTCAGATTCCGGGTTTCAGGCTTGGCCTCAAGCACCCTCACCTGCAGAGTCGTCTCCCTGACCTCCTCAAAGTCCCATAATTTTTTAGTGGACTAATTTTCTTTGGCCACCAAAGAGCCATATCTGAGCTACTCACAGTGGTAAGTGGCTGTGATTTTAGCACTCAGAATGCTAAGGCAAGAGGAATTTAGAGTGTGAGGGCCAGCCTGCATCACATAGCAAGACTATCAAAAAAAGAAAAAGATGGAGGAATGGTAATGACACACTTTTGTTGTTGTTTTGTTTTGTTTTTCAAGACAGGGTTTCTCTGTAGCCCTAGCTATCCTGGAATTCAACTCTGTACACAAGGCCGACCTTGAACTCACATAGATCTGGCTGCCTCTGCCTCCTGAGTGCTGGGATTAAAGGTGTGCACCACCACGCCCAGCCATTAAAGTTTTTTGAACTGCCATAGGGTGCTGGGATTGGAACCTGAGTCCTTTGGAAGAGCAGCCAGTTCTCTTAACCACTGAGCCATCTCTCCAGTGTGACACACATTTTAACCCCAGTCGGGAGACAAAGGCAGGTGATCTCTGTGTCTTTCTGGTGAGCAAAAAAATTCTAGAATCTCAATTTTAAAATGAAATGTCTAGTATTTAGAACTAACTCTTGGGTTTATTGCTTTCACTTACTACCATCTGTTTATATACAATAAAGGATGTATTGGCTCAAAAGTACTTTTTTCTTCATGGATACTTTACTTTAGAATGAAACTGGGAAAATTAAGTTTAAAAATACCATATAGGCTCTTAAGAAAAATGTACCAAATTTATCATGAAAGGATAGGGATTTTTGTTGCTTGGGATTATAATTCTCTGTTGTAAATTTATATCTGGTTTTTTATGTTTATAGCTGTGTTACCCACTGTGCCTGAGTCACAAGAAGAAGAAGTAAAGGTTAACCAGCTCACAGTTCAACAAAACAAATTGTCTGTCCAGTCTAATCCCTCCCCTCAGCTGCGGAGTGTAATGAAAGTAGAAAGTTCAGAAAACGTTCCTAGCCCCACACATCCACCTGTAGTGATCAATGCTGCAGACGATGATGAAGATGATGATGGTATGTTTTTAGTTGTCTTTTTTTTTCTTTTTTTTTTTAAAGGCAAATAATGTAATGAATTAGGAACTTTATTAAAGCTCTAGACTTGTTCTTAATTGGAGGTTTGTCTTAAATGTGGATATACAGATCAGTGTTCTGAGGAGGGTGATGAGAGCAGAACACCTGCCCTGCAGCCAACTCCTGAACTTCATAATGGATTGCGAGTGGCTTCCGCCCGGAAACCCGGAGTCACTTTAAAGCAAGGTAGGAAGAAGCTGTATGTAGTGTTTTTAAACCTTGAAGCACCACTGTGACGGCTGTAACTGTCTTTCCCATTTAGTACACAGCCACTAAGCTCTCTTTTCCTAGCAGATAAGCTATACATACATGACGTGTATTTACTAAAAGTCATGTACTCAATGAATTTAATGACTGAATCCATGCGGAGAAATGCAAAGGAACAGGCTGTAGTTCCTTATGTGGTGTCCCCCTTGGGTTCTCAGGTGAATGTTTGAATTTTGGAATAAAAACGCTTGAGGAAATTAAATCAAAGAAAATGAAGGAAAAATCCAAGAAGCAAGGTGGTAAGTCATCACAAGCTTTGGCATGAATACTTGCATGTTAGCAGACAAAAATAATGAAGGTACTTAAGCAACAACAGCCAAATTCAGATTCTTATTTTTATGACTTGTTTGAAGTGAAATTTAAGGAACCCTGTATATCTTGAGATTGATTTTGTTGTTGTTGTTGTTGAGACAGAGTTTCTCTGTGTAACAGCCCTGGTCATGCTGCAACCCACTCTGTAGACCAGGCTGGCCTCGAACTCACAGAGATCCGCCTGCCTCTGCTTCCTGAGTGCTGGATTAAAGGCGTGAGCCACGGAGCTGTGCTAACATCTTGAAATATTTAACTATAAGGAACAGCAGTTACAAGCTGTATTAAGGCCTGTGGAGCCAAGTGCTTGCCACACGGTGGAGGATTTGTGCTTTACCCCTAGCACCCAAGTAGCTTAGTGATGTGTGCTGGCCAGCCTAGCCTAATCAGCGGACCCCAGGTCCTTATAAGACACTGTCTTTTGAAGAAAGATACTGGAATTGACCTCTGCCTCCATGTGCACATACAACCTACTAAGAACAAAAATGTCACTGGGCACAAGAGGTTGTAAGATCTGCTAAGATTTTCTGCTGGAGCTTGCTTGCCTCACACTAATTGATGTATGTTTCCTACTCTAAAATGTATAGCTAAGATAATGAAGAGATACATACTATATATAGTAAGTAAATAGTTGGTTCTGAGAAGTTTGTCCTTAAAACTTACTCTATAGGAACCCTTTTTTGCTGATGATAAAATTCATATGGGGACGATGATGTTTCCAAGGCTGGTGGCTAAGTGTGCTTCTGCCTTAGCTTTAGAGCAGTGTTGGCTTCACTGGTGAGCAGAAGGTTCAGAGCCTACCTGAGGCAGAGTTCACGGCACTGGGCTTAAATGTTCATAGAGACAGAAACTCGTAACTTGGATTAGTTTTATTTTTCCATAGGTTATTTATTTACCTTTTCTCATTCAGAAGGCTCCTCAGAAGCCTCCAGTGTTTCACATCAGCCTCAGCCCAATCCAGGCCCAGAGAAGGAGAATGTTCGGACTGTGGTGAGGACAGTAACTCTGTCAAGCAAACAGGGTAAGGTAGAAATAGCTCTCAGATTCCTTGGATGATATACTTTGGAGTTTTAGGAGGCCTTGAAATATTTTCATATACAAGGTTGAGAACTCGGTACGTTTGACCTGTTTAAAAAGTTGGAATTTTTGGTCAGACAATATCACATTTATGTATATCTAATTTAACATCTTCTCTTTGCTTCAGCAAGTTTATTGGCTGCTCATTTTCAGTAAAGAATGCTCTTACATCTTTAGAGTGATAGAAATATAGGTCTTTTTACTAAGTTGTTTAAAATCTAATAAGAAATTGTCTTGTTTACTATCAAACGCCATGATCAAAGCAACTTGGGGGTAAAAGGGTTTATTTCTTTTCTTTTCTTTAACTGTGTATGGTATGTGTGTTTGTTTTTAATGTAAGAATGGTCTGTCTGCATGTAAACCTGCAGGCCAGAAGAGGGCATCCGATCCCATTATAGATGGTTGTGAGCCACCGTGTAAGTGCTGGGAATTGAACCCAGGACCTCTGGAAGAGCAGCCAGTGAGCCATCTCTCCAGTTGAAAGGGTTTATTTCTTATGCTTCCACATCACTGTTCATCATTGAAGTCAGGGTACGAGTGCAAAAGCAGGAACCTGGGGGCAGGAAGGAGCTGATGCAGAGGCCGTGAAGGGGTGCTTCTCACTGGCTTGCTCCTCATGGCTTGCTCAGCCTGATTTCTTATAGAACCCAGGAGCTCCAGCCCAGGGACGGAACCACCCACAATGGACTAGGCCCTCTTCAATTGATCACTAATTAAGAAAATGCCCTAGAGCAGTGGTTCTCAACTTTTCTAATGCCTGACCCTTTAATACATTTCCTCATGTTGTGGTGACCCCCAGCCATAAAATTCTTTTCGTTGCTACTTCATAACTGTAATTTTGCTACTGTTACGGATTATAAATAAATATCTGTGTTTTCTGATGGTCTTAGCCGACTGCATGTGAAAGGGTTGTTTGACACCCTCCCCCCAGGGGTTGGGTATCTTGTTAAATGTTACTTAAGACTGAGATCTGATTTTCATAATACTTTCTTATTGGGCTCATATAAGTATAAAGTAGCATCCTCAATCTGCTAACCATGGACATATTTTATTTGCCATTTCAGAGGAGCCCTTGGTTAGGCTGAGTCTTACTGAGAGACTGGGGAAGCGGAAGTTCTCAGTAGGTGAGTTAGAGCTGTGTATCGTCTCTCTGTATGATTCTGCTTTCACACGTTACCTTGTTGAGACTCTGTATCCAAGCACCATCATATTGACCTGCTGGTCTGCCTGTATTCTTGACTGAACATTTGTAAAATGCCATGTGTGTGTTATACCTTTCACTGAAGCTTCAGCAGTTTAAAGTATTACAGCTGAGTTAGATTATAACCATGACTAACCTTTCCTTTTAAGTTGTGAGCCTCTTAATGGCTAAGCTTTCTCCAGCCCATGACTAACTTTAGAAGGTCCTAGGTTTAATAATTGCAAGTTTGAGCCAGGCATGGTATCATGCTCCTTTAATCTCAGCACCCAGGAGGCAGAGGCAGGAGGACCTTTGTGTGGTCAAAACCAGCCTGGTGTTCATAGCTACTTGAGGCCAGCCAAGACTAAGAGAGATGCCTGTCTCAAAAAAAAAAAAGACAGATTTCTATTTTGTTTTCATGTTGTACCTAATAGTTCCCTATCTATTACTCCTTCTCTTTTTGGCAAGCAAGTACAGAAAGGCTGATATTATAGTCACACAGCAGTCTGCATTGGTCATAGAAACAAAATATTTTGACAGGGACTAACTTAAGTAAGCTAGAGAATCAGAACCTCAGATATTTTCAGTTGCCTAGCGGTTTGCTCCTCCTCTCTTTTTCTTCTCCTTTCTTCTTCCTCCTTCCTTCTCCATCTTTTCCTTCTCCTTCATTCATTCTCCTTTCTTTCATTTCTTTTTTTGTTTTGTTTTGTTTTGTTTTTTGAGACAGGATTTCTCTATGTAACAGAGCCCTGGTTATCCTGGACTCAACTTTGTAGACAGTGATCTGCCTACTTCTGCCTCCCGGGTGTTGAGATTAAAGGAGTGTGCCACTATGCCCTGGTCTGCTTTCTTTTTTTAAGACAGGGTCTGATCATCTAACCACCACCTTCCAAGGGTATGATTACAGGCATGTGACACCAAGTTTATTCAGTGCTAAGTATTGAACATAAGGCTCTGAGAGCCACAACTCAGACTAGAGTCTTGGATTGCTTACCTGTAATTGAAGAAGGGTACTATGTGACCTTCAAAGTCTTCATATCCCAGGAAAATTTAGCATTGCAAGTTCTTTTACTGTCTTCCTAACTGAATTTATTGTGAATTCAGAGTTCAGTGATGTCTTAGGGTTACTGTTGCTGTGATGAAACACCATGGCCAAAAAGCAAGTTAGGGAGGAGAGGGTTTCTTCAGCCTACACTTCCAGATCACCGTTCATCATCAAAGGAAGTCAGAGTGGGAACCTGGAGGCAGGGGCTGATGCAGAATCCATGGAGGGTGCTGCTTGCTGGCTTGCTCCCCATGGCTTGCTCAGCCTGTTTTCTTACAGAACCCAGAACCAGCAGCCCAAGCACAGCACCACCCTCATTGTGCTGGGCCCTCCCACATCAGTCACTAATTAAGAAAATGCTCTGCAGCGGGTCTTATGGAAACATTTTCTCAGATGAGGTTCCCTTCTTTCAGATGACTGTGGCTGTGTTAAGCTGACAAAACTGACCAGCACAGACAGTGAGGAAGACTTTACTGTTTGAGCCTCAGCTTTAGCCAGGGCTTGAGTGCCTGCTTGTAGTTTTAGTCATTTTGTCAGTATTCATTCGTATAGTAGGGGTGTTTTTGTTTTGTTTTGTTTTTTGAGACAGGGTTTCTCTGTATAACAGCTCTGACTGTCCTGCACTCGCTTTGTAGACCAGGCTGGCCTTGAACTCACAGAGATCCACCTGCTTCTGTCTCCCAAGTGCTGGGATTAAAGGCATGTGCCACCACCATTTTTTATCTCCTAATTTTTTCTTTCTATGACATTTTGGTTATAATATTAACTTCTAAGAAGCTGGTAGACAAACACCATTTAGATGCAGAAAACTTCCAGAATATTTTAAATTATTTTTCCTTTTTCTTTTTTTCTTTTTTATACTTTGTTGAAAATTAAAATCTTTTTTTGTTGTTTTTGTTTTTTAATAATTTATTTTTTATTTCTTCAAGTTCCATCTCAATCACAATCCCCTCCCTACTCCTCCCTCCAGTCCCACCCTTTCACCCTCCTCCCCCTCAACCCCCCCCCCCCCTCCCTTCCCTTTTTTTTTTTTTTTTTTTTTTTTAGTTTAAGGTATTTCTTTTTTCCCCCCAACAGCTCTCCCTTTCAGTCCAAAAAATGGTTCTTTTTCTTATAAGTATAAATACAATACAAAACAACAGAAATAAATAGGCCACAATTATAAGAGTTATATGGCTTAGCATACATTCCCAATGTCCAGTCCATATGTATTTGGCACCTGACTTTAACATTCTACTATCTAACCATCTCCATGAGTTTAAAGTTCTATATCTAACTCAGCTTTCATACTAACTTGCCTCATAATTTTAAAAAAATCTTAAAGTGAGTCTGTTATGGGTTCAGGAATAGCTGCACATTGACCCCTCAAACACCAGGCTCAGATTGATGGAAGTTTATTAAACAGTGAGCAAAGACTGGGTCAGGGACCCAGTCTAGATTCGGGAACCAAGCCTGGGACCCTGAGCCATTCTCAGAGTGAGTTTTTTTAATAGGGAAAAATCATAACCAAGCAGGAAGAATCAATTCTGTCCCAGGCTCATTGTGCCTAGGTAGCTAACAAAGCATTTTAAGCTAATTGGCTGGGAGTTAGGGTAGGAGAAACTTGGGTGCTTTCCAGTTCCCCACCATTCAGGGAGAAAGGAGCATAGATAGCAGGGTATCGTGGTTTTGTCTAAGTAGAACATACATCATTTAGCAAATACTGAATTGTAAGCAAAAGACCTTTTTATGTCAGGCAGGCAGAGCCTGAAAACTCAAACTCAGTTTTACCCCATGATCAAAATGGAGGCTAAATGCAAGATGGCTATCGAGATGCTAAAAACTAAAGTAGATCCCAACAAGTCTTTGTATTTGTAGGTGGTGACAATGATCCCCCATTAAAACGGAGCCTTGCACAGAGGCTGGGGAAAAAAGTGGAAGCTCCAGAAACTAGCATTGATAAAACACCAAAGAAAGGTAAGACATTCTGCATCTGTAATCTTTTTATTTTATTTTTTTTCGACATTTATTTCTTCAAGTTACATTTCAGTCACAGCCCCCCCCTCCCTTCCAGGTTCCACCCTCCAACCCTTTTCCCTTCTCCCTCCTATCCTCTTTTTAAAATTTTTTAAATTTAAGGTATATCTCCCCCCCCCCAGCATCTCCCCCTTTTAGTCCAATAAAAGGCTCTTATAACAATAAATACAATACAAAACATTAAGATACTGTGGTAAATACTATGGTAGGAGGGGAAAAAATCCGTAGTCCTTTGAGAGCACATGGGAGGGCACTTAGCATTGTCCTCTGTTAGAGAAAACACGGCAGAGGGCATGGTATTGAAGTTCACATTTAAAATCAGAAATTGGCTAAGTGAAGTTGGAGGGTCAGTGTACTTGCTAGTTTCAAATTAACTTAACAGAGTCTAGAGTTGTTTTGAAAAAGCTTAATTGGGAAAATGTCCCCACCAGATTGGTCTGCTGGTAAGCAGGTGCTACTTTTTTTAAATGATTATTTAGAGGTGGTAGGGCCCAGAGAGCCCAGCTCATTGTGAATGGTACCACCCCAGGGCTGGTAGCACCAGGTACTATAAGAGAGCAGGTTGAGTAAGCCAGTGAATATCACTCCTCCATGACCTCTTCACCAGCTCCTACCTCCAGGTTCCTGCCCTCATTTCCCTCAGCAATGGAATGACCTGAGAGGTGTAAGCTGAAATAAACCCTTTCCTCCCTAAGTTGTTTACCATTGTGCTGTTTCATCACAATAGAAACTGTAAGACAATTGGGGCTTGTATTAAAAAAGAATGATTTTTTTATTTTATGTGCATTGGTGTTTTGCCTTCATATATGTCTGTGTGAGTGTGTCAGATCTTGGAGTTACAGACAGTTGTGAGCTGCCATGTGGGTGCTGGGAATTGAACCCAAGTTTTCTGGAAGAACAGTCAGTGCTGAGCCATCTCTCCAGCCCCCAAGATTGGTTTTTATAGTCAGAGCTAAGGAAGCCTGTAATACACTCAAGGATCACAGGTTGGCTAAAACATGGGATGGGCATGAGGAGCATGATATCAAGAGAAGAAAAGGGAATTCAGTTATGTACAGTCTTTAAAGCAATGTCATGAGAGCTTGAGCTTCTTTTAATACAGGGACAAACTATTGAGAGGTAATTTAAAGTTAGTAAGCTGGTAAGGTGGTTCAGTTGGTAAAAGCACTTGCCACAGTGGGATGGCCTGTGTTTAGGCCATGCAGCAAGAGTGAAGGAAAGAGAGGACTGACACCAGAACGTTGTCCTATGACTCCACACATGCCCTGAGTCGGGCACATGCACACTCATGTGCACATGCAGTAATAATAGTAAACTAAATTACTTAGAAATGGCTAGGTGTGGTGGCGTACACCTTTAATCCTAGCACTCAGGCAGAGGAGGTGGATTTCTGTGAGTTGGAGTCAGCTTAATCTACATAGTGAGTTCCAGGACAGCCAGGGCTATGTAGGGAGACCCTGTTTCAAAAAAAAAAAGAAAGAAAGGAAAAGAAAAAATGTTATGGAAACAAATATCGAAAAGAGATCAAAGGGTCAGATTTGCTTTTAGACAGCTACCTGGCTTGTGTTAGTGATAAACATTAGAAGAGGGCAGATTGCTGGCTGGGGTACGAGCTGTTCAATAACCCAAATAGGGCTGCACAGATTGCTCAGTGCTTAAGAGCACTTGGCTGTTCTTCCAGAGAAACTGAGGTTTTTTTTTTCCCCAGCACCCACACCAGGCACTTACAACTCCCTGTAACTGTAGCTTCTAGGGATCTGATGCCCTCTTTTGGCTTCTGCAGACACATGTACACACATGGCATGCACCAACACAGACTTGTAGAAATAAATAGAAATAAACTTTGAAAAGATCTAAGATAGTTGAAGTAAATAGTGGCATAGATGAGGGTCTAGGTCAAAGTACTTGGGGTTGTTGGAGTGTTGTGTGTGAAGGAGAGAGGTTTTGGATTAGGTTTTCTTTCCACGTTATGACTGAGGGGGAGATAGAAACTGTTGTTTTTGGTTTTTGTGTGTGTGTAGAGCTTTCTTGGAAAGTACTTTTTTACTTTTAGCTCATGAGACTTTAAGTAAATGTTCCCATTTAGTGGCTTGTGTGCTCAGAACAAGCAGAAATTACTCTGTGTCAGGTTTCCCTGGTCCATCTGTTGTATCATAGCTCAGCAGTAGAACACTTGCCTAGCATGTGTGACACCTATGTCTCAATTAAATTGGCAGTGTGTGAAAGCAGTCCACGACATCTGTGACACACATGCTGCCACCACTATCAGTCACCCCATTGATTGTACTGATGTTCACTGCTCTACCTACATCCATAGGGAGCAGCACACTTGGTCCAAGTGATGACCTTCTCCAATACAGGAGTTCTTTGGTTAGGTGGCGTACAGGAGGCTGTAGTCCTCTGCTGGAACCTCCAAGCAGGAAGATTTACAAGTGACGTTTGATGTCAAAAGATTGAGGAGGAGCCTGCCTGCCTTTAATCCCAGTTCTTAGAAAACTGAGACTGAGAGCTCAAGGCTAGCCTGAAGTACATAGCAAGTTTCCCACCAGCCAAGGCTACATAATGAGACTCTGTTTCAAAGAATAAACAGAAAGATTGAAAAAGTTGTACAATAACAGTTATTTTTCAGTAATTTTTGCACATCCAGGAATGTGCAGGCACAGAATTCATGTGGAGGTCAGGGGACAGCTGTGTATAATTGATTCTCCCCTTGCCCTTTGCATGGTTTCTGGGCTTCTGGGGGTCAGACTTACGAGCTTTTATCCACTGAACCCCCTTACTGGCCCTAAAAGGTTGTTTTTTTCTCCTCTTTCTAGAGTCTGGAGTGCTGTAAAAATGTATAATTCACATAAATTAGTTCCAAGGAGAAAAATTTAAGACCTTGAAGGTTTTTTGGTTTGCTTTAGTTTTTTTGTTTTGCTTTGTCTTTTGAGACAGGGTTTCTCTGTGCAGCCTTGGCTGTCCTGGAACTCACTCCATAGATCAGACTGGCCTCTGCTGGGACTAAGGATATTCGTCACCACCACCTGGCTAGATTTTTTTTAATTACATTAGAAATACAGCCTAGCCGGGCGGTGGTGGCGCACGCCTTTAATCCCAGCACTTGGGAGGCAGAGGCAGGCGGATCTTTGTGAGTTCGAGGCCAGCCTGGTCTACAAAGCGAGTCCAGGACAGCCAGAGATATTCAGAGAAACCCTGTCTTGAAAAACCAAAAAAAAAAAAACAAAACAAAAAAAAAAGAAATACAGCCTAAGCTGGGCATGGCAGTACACGTCTTTAATCCCAGCACTCAGGAGGCAGAGTCAGGTAGATCTCTGAGTTTCAGGCCAACTTGATATACAGAGTGAGTCCAAGGCAGCCCCGGCTATTACACAGAGAAACACTGTCTTGGGGAAAAAAGAAGTAGTAGGAGTACAGCCTAATTTGTAAACATTTAAAAAAATATTTGGCCTGTAAAAAAAGTAAATATCCATGTATTCAAGTACTCTGCTTTTGTTGTTTGTGGCACTTTGGTTTAAATCCTGGAATTTCACACAAGCTAGGTAGATGATTACTGTGCACTCTCATTCTCCCAGCTTTGCTTTATGCCATTCAGGATTCAATCTGATAGTTTTTGTATAAGACAGTTTTAAATTTCATCTTTGCTTTAAAAGTTAGCCTATATAAGCCGGGCGGTGGTGGCGCACGCCTTTAATCCCAGCACTTGGGAGGCAGAGGCAGGCGGATCTTTGTGAGTTCGAGGCCAGCCTGGTCTACAAAGCGAGTCCAGGACAGCCAGAGATATTCAGAGAAACCCTGTCTCGAAAAACCAAAAAAAAAAAAAAAAAAAGTTAGCCTATATGTTCTCATTCCAACCTTAACTGATTTTTGTTATTTTATGCTAGCATCTTTAAAAGAGTCTGATGTTGGGCTCCTTATTTTCTTGTAAGGAAACAACCAACCACCATCACCACTCTTTTTCTTTTTTTTGTGGGGGGTTATTTGTTTGTTTGTTTTATTTTTATTTATTTTATGTGTATTGGTATTTTGCCTGCGTGTATGTGTGTGTGAGGGTGTCAGATCTTGGAGTTAGAGACAGTTGTAAGCTGCCATGTGGGTGCTGGGAATTGAACCTGGGTCCTCTGGAAGAGCAATCAGTGCTCTTAACTACTGAGCCACCTCTCCAGCCTGTTTGTTTTGTTTTGAGACAGGGTCTCACTATGTAGTCCTGGCTGGCCTTGAACGATCCACCTACCTCTGCCTCCTGAGTGCTAGGACTAAAGTTGTGGTCCACCACTGCCTGACTTGACACTCTTCCTAAGACAGGGTCTCAGTTCTGTAGTAGAGGCTGGTTTGAAATTCTCTAGGTTAGCCTCAAATTCAGGCACATTTCCTGTCACAGCCTCCCAGATACTTGATGGGATTACAGCTGTGAGTTTTGCTGAGCATTACTCTCCAAAACATCTTAGGGTTTTCTATTTCCCTGTTGTGGTTTAGCTTCCTTTGCTGGATAGAAGTACAAATCTTCATTGGCAAGCCAAGGAAGGGTTCAGTGGACCCTTTGAATCTAACTTGCCTTCTCTGTTTTTTGTAAGTCCGAGTAGCTTTGAGGTAGGTCAGTGCTAGAGCACTTGACTAGCATGGTGGTATCCTTGCTTTGATCCCTACTACTCTTTAAAAAAAAAAAAATTTAGGTTTTGTGGTCCACAGTCTCTGTCAGTTACTCAGCTCTGTGGTTGTAGTGTGAAAGCAGTCATATGCAGTGTGAATATGTGAGTGAGTGAGTGGCTGTGTTCCAAGAAAACAGCGTAGAGCTAGCTTACAGCCAGATTTTGCTTGTGGGCCACAGTTTGCTTACTGTTCTAAATGGCTGATTGCAGATAGCGTTGTCTTTCTTCATTACTTAGACTTTCAAATGAGTTTATTTTGACATTTTTCTTCAGAAGACTTTTGTTCTGAGCTGGACATGGTGGCACACGCCTTTAATCCCAGCACTGATGGAGAGGCAGGTGGATCTCTGAGTTCGAGCTTGGTCTACAAAGTGAGTCCAGGACAGACAAGGGCTATTAAACAAAGAAGCCATATCTTGAGAAAAGATTTTTTGTTCTGTCTTTCTTCTTCCCCCCCACGGCTTATTCTTTTTTCTTTTTTTTGGGGGGGGGGGTCTATAGCTGCACCCGGTTCTCCTTTTTTTTTTAATACTGTTTATTACATCAAGTTACATCTCCATTATAGTGTCCTCTTTTCACTCCACCTACCCTCTCCCACCCATCCCACTTCTCTGATGTGGAGGGTCCCTACATATCAGCCCCTCTCAGTTCAACAGTCATAGGAGGGCTAAGAGCTTCCTCTTGCACTGGGCGCCTACATGGTAGCACCCCTAGGGCAAATTGTCCCATTAATAGGTAACAAAGTCTGTGTTCCTGATCTTTTTGGTGTGTTGGTTGTAGGATAGTTATCCTGTACTATATGGCTAAAATCCAATTATAAGTGAGTAGATGCCATGTGCATCCTTCTGAGTCTGGGTTAGCTCACTCAGGATGAGCTTTTCTAGTTCCATCCATTTGTCTGCAAACTGTATGATTTCCTTGTTTCTGATAGCTGAGTAGACCAGGCTGGCCTTGAACTCACAGAGATCCACCTGCCTCTGCCTCCCTAGTGATGGGATTAAAGGTGTGCACCACCATGCTGGGCAATTGCAGACAGCTGTGAACTGCCATGTGGGTGCTGGGATTTGAACCCCGGGTCCTTTGGAAGAACAACCAGTGCTCTTAACCGCTGAGCCATCTCTCCAGTGGAGTTTTCTAATGAATATTTTGTTTGCTTGCTTGCTTGCTTAGTTTTGTTTCTGTATTTGCTTTTGAGATGCTGGAAATCAAGCCAGGGACTTTGCATGCTAGGCAAGCAGTCTTCTAGTGAGGTGTATCCTCTGCCCCAGTCCTTAAATGTCTACCTTAGTGTTTTCTCCCATTGTTCATTGCTGCTTTCCATGCCAGGTGACCTAGGCCTGGCAGTTTACTATGCTGTTGAATAGAGTAGTGTTTGACTAGTTTAGAGTTACATCTACTGCGATTGATTCCTTGCAGAAATTCTTAAAGAATACTGTGGCATTCTTCTTTTTTCGTTATTAGTGTAGATTGATTCTGTTTTTAATTGGTGTTTTATCATTTCAGTGATTTTTGGTAGGGAGAAGAAACAAAAGTCTCCAGTTCACCATTAACCATGCACTTTTCTTTGAGTGATAATTTTGAGATTCGTCATTGTGACATGGAAGGAAAGATTACAATTAAAATTCTTTTTTCAGATTTATTTATTTTATATGCATGAATTGTCATTGTATGTGTGGGTAGATCACATGTATGCCTGGTGTCTGTAGAGGTCAAAATAGGGTGTCAGGTACTCTAGACCTGGAGTTACAGGTGGTTGGGAGCCACCGTGTGGGTGCTGGGAATTGAATCTAGACCCTCTGCAATAGTAACAAGTGTTCTTAACCACTGTGTCATCTCTCCAGCTCCACATTCATTTCAAAAATCTAATGAATGTATTTTTTTTTAAAGATTTACTTTATTTTATGCATATGTGTGCTCTATCTGCATGTACACCTGTATTCCAGAAGAGGGCACCAGATCACATTGTGGATGGTTGTGAGCCACCATGTGGTTGCTGGGAATTGAACTCAGGACCTTTGGAAGAGCAATAGGCAGTGCTCTTAACCACTGTGTCATCTCTCCAGCTCCACATTCATTTCAAAAATCTAATGAATGTATTTTTTTTTAATGTAGTTGTGGTAGTCCTCTTTATAGTCTCAATATTCATAAAGCTGAGACAAGAGAGTGACGAGTTTGGGGCTGTCGTATTTCAGCAAAGACCCTATCACAAAGGGCTTACCTAGTTCAAAGCCTAGAGATGATCTGGTACTTGAGTACCTGCCTTGTCATGGGCACTTCACTAAAGTACTTCAAGGAACCAAAGAGCATCAACTGTTCTCAAAGGCAGATAGTATGTTTGCAGGTTTAGCCAGTTCCAAGACTAATCAGTGCTATCAACCAGAGAAACACAGCAGACTGGAAGATGACAATCCAAGTTGAGCTTACTTCAAGTTAATCCTTATATTTAAACAAGAGCAATAAAACTAGTTGGGCATGGTGCTTCATGTCTATAATCCAAGCAATCAGGAGGCTAGAGCAGGAGCATTGCTCTAAATTTGGTGTTAACTTGGGCTTATCATATCAGGACTTCCAGGCCAGCCTGGGCTACAGAGAGACCTTATCTGGGAAAAAATGAGAGAGACAGAGACACAGACAGAAATGAGACTGGTAGGGAATTCCAGAACTTCTGTATTTAGGAGCTAAGGTATATTTTGTATGTTTTTGAATTTTAATTAAAATCTCCTGCTGGTTAGTCCTGTGTGTGTGGCATCTCTTTTTAATTATACATCAGTTCATTATTTTCTTTGCTGTTCAGTGATGAGAATGGTTGTCTAGTGTGACATTTGTTCCATATTTTAAACAGCTGCAGAATGGATGATCCTTTGAGGGCTGGGGATATAGGTCAGATTTGTGGCCCTTGGGTTTTTGGTTTGTTTGTTTTTTTTGTCTTGTCACCTGTTTCAGTTTACCTCTTTCTTTTCATGTTTTAAATGTCATCTCATGAAAAGTTTGCTTTTACCAGTTCTCAGACCATGGTTGCATGGTTGACATTTTCACTGTGTGCTTCACAGCGGTTTCCATTGCCATATTCCTTATAGCTCATTTAGTTACTGGTATTTGTCAGATCGTAAACCATACTTGGTAGAAGTTTGCTCGGGTTCACATCCTGCCTCTAGCTGTGTGTCCAGCTCAAGTATTAAACATACACATTGTGAGTGAGTGGAGAGCTCATTGCTGCTCTTACTTAAGGTTTATAGTGGTACAGATTTCTCCACTGATAAATGATTTTTAACAATTCATGTTGTAGAAATACAAATCAGTAGGCTTGTCTCCATAGAGTTTTTCTTGCAGTTATCTACAATTGAGAGTGAAACTAATGCTGTACGTGAGGCATCTGGTGCTTCTCCCTTGGATTGTTCTATTTGTAGAGAGATCATAAATCATTAGGATAATGAGAGTGTAAACATATATTCTTCCCCAAAACAGAGAGAGTTAATAAAGCTGGTGAGATCCATGTGAAGACATTAGAAGAAATTCTTCTTGAAAGAGCCAGTCAGAAACGTGGAGAATTGCAAACTAAATTGAAGACAGAAGAGCCTTCCCGAGCTGATGATTCTCCTACATCAGGAATAAAAAGCTCTTCCTCCATGCGAATCAAAACCTTTTCTGAGGTCCTGGCTGAAAAGAAACATCGGCAGCAGGAAATAGAAAGGCAGAAATCCAAAAAGGATACAAGTTGCCTCAAGCTGACAGCAGATACTGAAGTGAAAAAGGCAGGGATTCTGCCCCCTGTTGCTGTCAGCAAAGGACAACCAGAGGAACCTGCAGGAAGAACCAGGTCTATGCAGGAGGTGCATATTAAGACGCTAGAGGAAATTAAACTGGAGAAGGCCCTGAGGGTGCAGCAAAGCTCTGAGAATAGTGCCAGCTCCCGACTTCAAGCTGAGGCTGCCCCAGGGGCAAAGAGGCTGCTCCGCATCACCAAGAGAGCAGGTCTGTACAGCCCCCTAAACAGCAGCACTGTTCCAAAACACAGGGTAGTACCCACAGGAGCCTGGGTAGTTCTGCGAGAACTTTTTTTAACGGGGGTTGGGGGGGGAATTTGAGTCACTAGGTTCAATAGAGTAAGCTGTTTACAGTAGTAGTGGTCTGTAGTTCTACAGTGTATTTGTGTGTATCTTAAGGGTTTATAGACCAGTCTCTTAACCTGAGAGTGGTTTCTTGTCATTACTGTCTTAGTTTCCTTTCTGTGGTGTGATAAAACACTGATAAAAAACATCCTGGGGTGGGGAGTATTATCTGGTTTATACTTTCTGATTAGAAGTCTATCATTGAGGAAAGTCAAGGCATGAACCTGGAGGCATAGGCCATGGAGAAACACTGCATACTGGTCTGCCTTCCATGGCTTGTTCGGCCTGCCTTTTCATATGACTAAGAACCACTTGCCCAGGGGTGGCACTACCCGAAGTAGACTGGACCCTCCTATATCAATTACCAATCAAGAAAGTGCCCCCACAGACTAGTCTGCTAGAAGCACTTTCTCAGCTGTGGTTTCTTCTTCATAGATGACCATAGCTTGTGTTAAGTTGACAAAAAAGCTACCCAGTATAATTGGTCTACAAAGTGATTCCAGGACAGCCAGGGATACACAGAGAAACCCTATCTTCAAAAAAAAAAAAAAAAAGGTTTATTTCAGTCCATTTCTCTTAACCTTGCATCCTGATTAAAGCAATTGTGTTTTTAATATGAATATAGCTGCAAAAGAAGAGAAAAGACTCGAACTTGAAGACAGTGGCGATGCTGCTTCTCAGAATATCGTGACTAAGATGGAGGCAAATGAGGTGAGTTTGTCATCCCACAGCTCTGGGCAGACCTAGTCAGGTGAATGGTGTGTGCTTTTAGTTTTAGCTTACAGTAAATTTCTGTCATTAATTTCACTGGTGCATTGGGTGTAGTTTTATTTATTTTTTATTGTTTTGGGTCATGCTTTTGTTGTTTAGGATTTTTTTTTTGTTTGGTTGTTTGTTTTTGTGTTTTGAGAGTTTCAGAGATGATTTCTCACTATGTAGCTCAAAATCTTCCTGGCTCAACCAGTCTCATTTCATAGAGCTAGATTATAATTTTCTGTGGAAATTTCTTTATTGTTTGGTTTGGGGTTATTTTTGTTTGTTTGATTTTTGAAATAGGGTCTGTGTGACCCTGACTGTCCTGGAACTCACTGTGTAAACCTGACTGGCCTCTAACTCACATAGATGCTGGGATTAAAATATAGGACCACTACACCTGGCATCTATAGATGATTTTTATAGTTCTCTGTATGTTAGTTTTCTTTGTTCTCATAGTTTTTTAACTGGCTATTAATATTTTGCTGCGTATCATATAAAACTTGACCCTTTCCCCCAAGATTTATTTATGTATGTGAGTATTCATATAAACATATACATGTTATATGTATATGTATGTATATCTGCATGAATGCACACTGGTACCATGTGTGCATGTGGTGTCTACAGAAAAAGACTTCACATCCTTTGGAAATGGAGTTAAAGATGGTTGTGAACTGACATGTCAGTGTTTGGACCTACCTGGGTTCTTTGCAAGAGCCATCTGTTAATATAAGTGAATCTGATAGTCAACTCAGGTTGAGAGCTGTACAGTAATTTTGTATATCATTTTGCAGCCTGCCCTAGTTTTAGTATTTCTTTTCTTTTTTTTTTGGTTTTTCGAGACAAGGTTTCTCTGTGTAACAGCTCTGGTTGTCCTGGACTCCACTTTGTAGACCAGGCTGGCCTCGAACTCAGTGATCCACCTGCCTCTGCCTCCCAAGTGCTGGGATTAAAGGCGTGCGCCACCATGCCCGGCTGAACCTGGGGTTTTCTATTGATTTCACACATCTTGAGTTCTAGTCTTTCATACTTAACAGCATATCTTCTGTCTAATATCAAATAATGAGCTTCCTCTTAGATATTCACTCAGCTCTATAAATGAGAATGTAGGTTTTAATTCCTTGACTGAACTTGTTCACAGACTTCAGAAGAGACCATAAGTGATACCACAAAAATTCCAGTCAATAGATATGAAACTGTCAAAGAGAAACACACACAGAGCCAGCAGGAGGGAGGAGCTTCGCAGAAGGAGAAAGCAGCCATGACAGCCGTCCCTGGAGATGAGGCTTCTCTCTGTGCCCGAGTGGTGGGGAAGCCAGTGCTCACTGCTGTACCAGGCATCACCCGCCACGTGGCTAAACGGCTCCCCACAGAGTCACCCCAGAAAGGGGAGGTAGAAACCTCTAGAATTGGGGACTCAATACTGAATGTGAAATGTGCAGCACAGACTTTGGAAAAAAGGAGTAAAGGTGAGTGATGTTGATACCTTTACTATAGCATGATGGCCAAATTTCAGTGACTCTGGCAGCAGTAGAGTTGAGCTCCTGTGTACTGAAGTCACACCAACAGTTAGTAATATTTTTGATAGTGATCTGCAAATATGAAACTTTGGCAGAGTTCTTTCTGACAACTTAAATTGCTGGGTTTTACCGTATGTGGGGCTGGAGATGTAGCTCAGTTGGTGAAGTACTTGTCTAGCAGACATAATGCCCTGGGTTCCATTACTGCACCACAGAGAACCATACCTGGTGGTGCACACCTGTAACCCTGGCCCAGTTGTATTAGGGTTCTTTAGTGGAACAGAACCAGTAGAATGAACATAGATGGAGGGGATTTATTAGATTGGCTGACATGATACTGTCTGGGTAGTCCAACAGTGGCGGCGGTCTGATGCCAACCTAGGTTGAGGGCCTCAGCAGTCTTAATTATGTGTGTAAGTCAGCCAATTGCTTGATGAGGCTTTGAGTTTGACTTTTGGCAACTTGAGTCCTATGGCTGAGGGAGGAAAATTCTCTTTCAGGACATACTTTGAGATAAGCAATCTCTGAATTATTCAGCTTATATGCATCTGGGTAATTTTACATGGAGCTCATTCTTTTCCTTTTTATCTAAAGATGCTAGAGGCAAACAGAATCATTATTTCCTTTCTTTCCCACAAATGTTCTAAGTCTGAGTCACCAAATCATTGTTCTTCTCAAGAGGTGGACACAGGAGGATCAGAACTTCAAGGTCACATGATTGGAAGACAGCCTGGGTACATGAGCCCTTGTCTTAGAAAAAGAAAAACATAGAAGTTCCATTCCAGAACTTCTGTGCTGCATATTTCCTCTGGTGTTTGAAATAGGCTCTTACTAAACAGCCCCAGCCTTCTGGGTGCTTGGATTATAAATATGTACAACTGGACTGAACTTTTCCTCTTTGTTTGCAGAAGAAAATACTTTGGAATATGATAGGAATATTGAAGAGTGTGTTGTGGTGACCCATGTGACATTTTTATTCAGGCTGTTTGCTCTTTTGGTATTACTTTTTGTTTTGTTTTTAAGACAGGGTCTCTACCCTGCCCTGGCTATCCTGGAACTCATATAAATCAGAACTAGCCTCAGACTCACAGAGATACTCCTCCTTCTGCCTCCCAGTGCTGGGGCGCAAGGCATGTACTACCATGCTTGGCAACTTTTTTGGTATTTCTAATACTCATTCTGAGCTACTCTATATGTGAAAGAGATCATCTAGTTACTGATCAGATATGTTCTGTTCCCTGTAGCCAAACCCAAAGTTAATGTGAAACCGTCTGTGGTCAAGGTTGTTTCGTCTCCCAGATTGGCTCCCAAACGAAAGGCAGTGGAGGTGCACCCTGCTGTTATCGCAGCTGTGAAACCTCTCAGCTCCAGCAGTGTCCTGCAGGAGAGCCCCGCCAAGAAAGCCGCTGTGGTAAGAGTTGATCCATTACAGTGCTTCCTGACTCTGGCAGGACAAATCCCCTTTGGCTCTGGCTCTGTTTTTGTCTCAGCTCTGGATCACTGATTGATTCTTGGGCTCCCAGGTGCAAAGAATGGTAGGTAGCCTCTGGGCCACAGATACAGCTCAGTGGTAGAGAGACCACCTAACATACAAAGTCCTGGCTTACAATCTGGGGGAGGGGGACAGTTCACTGGGTGAGTTCTTGCTACACAAGTATGGGGACCTGAGTTTGAATCCCCTAGCACCTACATAAAAAAGCCAGTGTGGCCATACACTTGCCTGTAACCCCAACTTGAAGACAGGTGGATCCCAAGAGTTCACTGCCGGCCAACATAGCTTGAAACCACGAGCTTGAGGCTTAGTAAGAGACTGACTTCCCAAGGAAGTAAAGCAGAGACAAGTAGAAGACTCCTCTGACATCTTCTGAACTGTACATACTTGCACACGGGCACTTGCACCTAGACACACACACAGCACACAGACACCAAAAGCCTAACTCACTGACTTACCTTCCTCTTCTGTGTATAGGCTGTCGTCCCACTCCTCCCTGAGGACAAGTCCGTCACCATGTCTGAGACAGAAACATCTAAAGACAGGTAATGCCTTCTTAACCAAGCTCCAGGCCATTTCTGGTTTTGTTCTCTAGCAAAAAATGCTGAGAAGTCACTGAACATTTACAAGTTAGCCACCTCAAAAGCTAACTCCACACTGAGGGCAAAAAGCATGAAACTTGGGGTTGCTGCTCTTCAGTGCTCCTCTTGATACTGCCTTATTCTTGAAAAGATACTTTAAATACCTGGCTAAATTCAAATGGAACTTGATTCCAAATTAGTGAAACTATTTTGTGTATCTCTTCAGAGACAACTTTTCATTAACTCTGTTCGAGGCTGTGTGTGGAAGAAGAGCACAGCTGGGTCTAACAGTCTGTTTTTCACTTACAGTCCTGTGCTGCCTTCAGCTCAGGCCTCTTCAGAACCCGGGCTCCCAGAAGGATCTGGCCCTTCCTCATCCCAGACGGCAACCAAACCTCGCCGGCTGAGCTCTGCCTCCACAGGAAAGCCTCCACTCACTGTGGAAGATGATTTTGAGAAACTAATATGGGAAATTTCAGGAGGCAAATTAGAAGCTGAGATCGACTTGGATCCTGGGAAAGATGAAGATGACCTTCTACTTGAACTCTCAGAGATGATTGACAGTTGAAGGTGAAGGAGATAATGAGGACACTTTAAAAAAAAAACCCTCCCCAAAAACTGGACTAAGTTTCATGTATTCTAACATTTACCTGAGGTGATAATTTCTTTAAGTCTCAACTTTTGCCCAAATCAAAAGCATACCTCTGAAGTACCTGTGCGTGTCCTGGGTTCCCTTGGGGTCAGCTCCTTTACATCCCTTGATAACTGTTTTGTCCATTTGATGCCACTGTTTAGCATCTTTGAGAAGAACGTTCTGTAATGCCCTTCTCTCCACATGAGACTGAGCTCCAAATGAAATGGTGCAAGAGAACTCAGTGGCTCCTTGAGGTGTTTGTCAGTGTGGGCTATCTTCCCCTTTGCTGTATTTATTTATGTATTGTCTTAATATTATCACAGTTTAAAATGAAGACAGCTGCTAACCATTGTGGACCAAATGTCATGCTACCACTAAACAAAAGACCCACTCAGTCTGTGTTAAATTGTATGTCTTTTTAAAGGTATTTGGAGATTTGTCTAAGCTTTAAAGAGGGCCAGGCGGCTCGAGAACCTGAGATACAGACATAACTCTGGACCTGGTCCTGCTACATTAGCTGCTCCGTAAGCCTCTGAAGAGCAATAGCTGATTTATTATTACTGTAATTTTTTAAAGGCTTTAAAGTGCCTCAGGGGTCCCCTGGAACTAATTTTCTACTTCTGGGATTCCCTGGATTCTTTATAAGAGATGGTGACCTGACTAGGGAAATTCTTTTTTTAGTATGAAAATTGTCCCTTCAATACCTTTCTCTTATGGCATTGAATTATCACACAGACAGAAAATTGGTAAATTTTTTCTAATTTCTAACTCCCAGGAAAATCCTCTTGCCTAGTACTTATTTGATATGCTTTAACCATGGGAGGAGGGGGAAAGGACAACAACTCGTTCAAACTGCCAGTGTTGGCTTTCAGACTGTGGCAGTACGCTGGGCTGTACTGTCACAGAGATGGCAGGATGCTCTGGGGTGTATTGGATACCTTCAGTTTCTTCATTTCTAGATTGAGTTTTGTTTTCTTTTTTTTGATGTTGGTCTTCATATCACCTCAAGGTTTAGACTTGTGAAGTAACAAGTCTGATGAGGATAATAGTCTTGAAATGAGACACTGTACAGAGTTGGAAGGAGGAAAGAAAGACTTGTTCATTGTGATACTTTCTGTAGGTGGCCAGTTTGTTTCTCATAGGGGAATCCTGGATCACCTGTCATGTTGGCTCCTAAGGAACTGCTGTTGTAAGCGGCTCATCAAGAGTTGAAGTTCATGTAGCTTTGTTGAGAATATGGAAAAGGAAGCAAGCCACAGGACTGCCTGTTCAGTCTGGGAAGATCTGGATGATTCTGCACATGCAAAAATGACTTGAAGTTTATGTATAGACGCTTGTACCAATCCATCTTCAGCTGACTGAATGTTGTGTGATAGCCCTTCTCCAAAGCAGAGGTGGAATGTTCTGGTTTCACCACACATTTTATAAACACAATTCCTTTTTTGAATTGGCCTATAGATTGTAGGTCTCTTTTGTATATAACCTCTATTCTTTTGCTTTAAAAAAAAAAAAAGTCTGTTCATATTTAATGCCCTGTATTATTAGTTAATGATTTGTGTTCAACATTATTTGAACCATTTGCCATTACTGAAAGAGAAATACTTATTTGTGTTTTAAATAAAACTGATATAGGAAATACTTAGTTCTTATCATAACTCAAATGATGCTATTTTTTTTTTAAAGGAGGGCAGGTTTAAAATGATTTGAGAATTTTCAAGCGTACAGGGTTTTTCCATATATCCTGACTTCTGTTACAAAAATACATGTAAATTGTAAGCAACGAAAGAACATGAGTTTTTTCCTACTAGTAGCCTAATAGTCCCCAGGCTGAGGCTGTAGCTTAGCAGTGGAGCACTTGCTTAGTGTACATGAGGCCCTGGACCAACCTAATGCTGCTTTCCCCAACCCCCAAAGTCTTATCAAGTTGAAAAAACTTTTCATACACATATGGACCAAATGTTGCGGTTTGGCTCTGTCCATAAATATGGAGATAGTTTTACAATTTATATCTCTTCAAGATTAGGCCAAATGTGGCACATGGCAAAGGCAGGAGGATCTCTGAGTTCCAGGCCAAAAACAAAAACGATTAAAATCTGTGAAATTCTGGCCTTAAGGGTTGCATTTCTCAGAGGCTGCACCTGCGTTCTCATTTCTGGAGCTCTCCTAGAAAGGTGGCTAACACAACACACAGGAAGCTTGAGTTATGTGGCTCAGACTCCAGTGATCCTGTTCTGAAACTTTTGCTTCATTTCATCTGTATAATTCTGCAGCTATTTAAAATGTGTGGTGCCCTTCAATGTGGTATTTTAGCAGCAGAAAATTCATGGCACACTCCTTTAATCCCAGCACTCAGGAGGCAAAGGCAGATGGATCTCAGTGAGTCTGAGGCCAATCTGGTCTACAGAGTGAGTTCAGGCAGGACAGCCAGGGCTACACAGAGAAACCCTGTCTTGGGGGGGGGGGGAGCATGAGCTCCAGATGTAAATGCTTAGTAGATAAAACCAATGTAACAGCTACTGAAGACCCTTTCTTAACAAAATCTACAGAGAGAGGCCACTGCTAGCTTTTAAGGTCAGTCTGCTCAAGCCCAACTGTAATGTAGCTCGGGCTGACCTTGCTTTCCTGATTCTCCTACCTCCACCACCCAAGTGCTTAGGCCGAAGAAAGGAACCACACCTGCTTCATGGGGTGCTAGGGCTGAATCCAGGGTGTGATGCTGAGCTATACCCCAATCCCTGCCATTGATTTTTAATTTGCAAAGTGATGCCAGAGGGTATGGGGGTTTGAGAGATGCCTCAGCTGTTAAAGGCACTTGTCTTACTGTCCTGTCAACCAGAGTCCAATAAAGACAGATAGAACCTACTATACAACATTGCCCTCTGATCTCTATGCTTGTGCCATGTGATGTACCCCTTGCCCCCAAAACATGTTTCTAAAAGTTTTTAAAAATTAAAAAAAAAAAAAGGTAGGACCAGTGACTCAGCTGTGATGACCACCAAGCCTGATGACCTGAGTTGAACCCTCCAGGTGGGTCTGGAACTGACTGCTGTAAGGTGACCTCTTACCTCCACACATGCGCTGTGGGACATGGATACCCACAAACATATGCACACAAATAAAAGTAATTATTTAAATGTTAAAGGGCCTAAGCACAAAGGAATCATTTGATCTTGACCATTTTCCTGTTTTTTTTTTAAGATGTATTTACTTAACTATTTATACAGTATTCTGCCTGCATGTATGCCTGAAGGCCAGAAGAGGGCACCATATCTCATAGTTGGTTATGAGTCACCATGTGGTTGCTGGGAATTGAACTCAGGACCTTTGGAAGAATAGACACTACTCTTAACAGATGAGTCATCTCTCCAGCCCCTCGACCTTTTTTTTTTTTTTTTTTTTGGTTTTTCGAGACAGGGTTTCTCTGTATAACAGCCCTGGCTGTAGACCAGGATGGCCTCGAACTCACAGAGATCCTCCTGCCTCTGCCTCCCAAGGGCTGGGATTAAAGGTGTGTGCCACCATGCCTGGTGACCATTTTCTTAGCACTACAGTAAAATGAGCAAAAAAATATGCATGGCCCCAGAACAGCAATCTAAGCTTTTTTTTCTTTCAAGACTTTCAGACGTGTTACTAAACAGGCCTATGTTTGGTTGGATCTGATTCCTAAGATGAAGTGAGTGTGGCAGTAAGCAAAAAGCAGTGAATTAAAACAGTATCACCTCTGGCCTGGCTCCTTTAATCTTTGTTCTCACAGCAGTGAAACAATAGTGCACTGAGCTTACGCTGGTTTGCAGTCCAGGGAGCTAGAGAAGAGTCTCTAAAAGGGTGTTTCGTGGATAGTTTGCAGTCCAGGGAGCTAGAGAAGAGTCTCTAAAAGGGTGTTTCGTGGATAAGATACGGAACTAAACAGATGAGGGAAGCATTAAGTTAAACAAGAAGGACGAGGGAATCAGGAACCCTTACTAGATGGGGCAGCTTTGGTGATCGGTCACTTGTCTTTGCTGTTGACTGGTCTAAGGATTTTGGAGTCCCACCCTTTGAAGCATAGAGCAGTTCTGGACTGAAACTGTAATTAAACAGTCACTAGGGATAGCTGAGTGTAAGTCAAACTCCTGCTCTTGAAGTACTGAAGAAACAGTTTTGAGAGAATGAGTGTGAGTGTGGGTGCCACTCTTGTGGGGATCCCTGCAGAGGGCGTGAGCTCATAAGATCCCTTGGAGCTGCCTGGTACAGGTGCTAGGGACTGAACTCAAGGTCCTCTGGAAGATCAAATGCCCTTTGCCACTGGGCCATCTCTCAAGCCCCTTAGGAAATATTTTTAAAACAAGAGTCAGCCAGAGTAGTTGCACATGCCTGTGAGCCCAACACTAAGGAAGCAAGAGGATATAGTTCAGGCCAGCCTCAGTTACAGAGTTCAAGGCCAGCCTGTAGTATATAAGAGTATTTCAGAAAAACAAAAGAAAGTAACAGGAATGGAGTAGTACTTTGTTTTGTTTTTTAATTTCATGTGCATTGGTGTTTTGCCTGCATGTGTGTCTGTGTCGGACCTGGAAACGGGAGTTATAGATGGTTGTGAACTGCTGTGTGGGTGCTGGGAATTGAACCCAGGCCCTCTGAAAGAGCAGCCAGTGTTCTTAACTGCTGAGCCATGTCTCCAGCCCCTGTTTTGGTATTTTTTGAGACAAAGTTTCACTATATAGCCTTGGCTAGCCTGGGACTTGCTATGTAAACCATATTAGCCTGGACTCTTAGAGATTTGCTTGCCTCTTTTATTTATTTATTTATTTATTTTACATATATGAGAGCTCTATCTGCATGTACTCCTACATGTCAGAAGAGGGCATAAGATTCCAGTATAGATGGTTGTGAGCCGGGCAGTGGTGGCACACGCCTTTAATCCCAGCACTTGGGAGGCAGAGGCAGGCGGATCTTTGCGAGTTCGAGGCCAGCCTGGTCTACAAAGTGAGTCCAGGACAGCCAGGGCTACACAGAGAAACCCTGTCTCGAAAAACCAAAAAAAAAAAAAAAAGATGGTTGTGAGCCACCATGTGGTTGCTGGGAATTGAACTCCGGTCCTCTGGAAGAGCAGACGGTACTCTTAACCACTGAGCCATCTCTCCAGCCCCCTTGCTTGCCTCTTTAATCCTGGGATTAAAGGTATATGCTACCATGCCCAGCTTTGTAGAAATTTTAAGTAGATAATACTCCAGACACAATAAAGAATGAGCTGGAGTTTTAGTAACTTTTTTCGATTTATTATTTTACTTTTATTTGAGAAGGGAACTCATAATGGCTTTATACTTTTTAATCCTCCTGCCTCAACCTCTCAAATGCTGGGATTACAGGTGTACATCACCATGACTGGTTTATGTAGTACTGGAGATTGAACATGTTAGGCAAGCACTCTACCAACACCTCATCTTAAACAGAGTATCTAAGCCACAGCATGATGATCTTAACATTTGGTTATGCCCCAACTTTCACACTGTGATTCTGGTTTTTGCCCTCTGCCTTTGGGAATATTGTGTTTTTGACACATATCCCTGGCTGTCCTGGAATTCATTGTAGACCAGACTGTCCTCAAACTCAGAGTTCTGCCTGCTTCTGCCTCAATGCTAGGATTAAAAGGAATACACCACCACTTCCAGCCTCTTTGTCAAAAAGAAAGAATGAAAAAAAAATATATATATATATATTTGGTTTTTCAAGACAGGGTTTCTCTGTTAGCCCTGCCTGTCCTGGACTTGCTTTGTAGAACAGGCTGGCCTTGAACTCAAACTCAGAGATCTGCCTGCCTCTGCCTCCCAAGTGCTTGGATTAAAGGCATGTGCCACCACGCCCTGCAGTTACAGACAGCTATGAACTGTCATGTGGGTGCTGGGATTTGAACCTGGGTCCTTTGGAAGAACAGCCAGTGCTCTTAACTGCTGAGCCATCTCTCCAGCCCCGCAGAAAAAAAAAAATTTTAATGTGTGAATTTGCCTGCATGTATGTCTGCACAATTTGCATGATTGGTGCCTGTGGATACCAGAAGAGGGTGTCAGATCTCCTGGAACTGGAGTTACAGAAGGTTGTAAGCTATTACATGGATGCTGGCAACCAAACCTGGGTCCTTTGTAAGCGCAAATAATCCTGAGAGCCATCTCTTCAGTCCCTGCCTTGATTCTTTATGTGGTCTCCTACTTAAAAGGCCATGCCCTTTAGGCTTCTTCCAAAACCCTCCTTTTTCCTCAAACAAGGTTGATGTCTATGCACCAGGCATATACTCTTCATTTACCCCTAATTGTAAAATTGTTTACCAGCTAGGCACGGTGGTACACACCATTAATCCCATCACTCAGAAGGCAGAGACAGGTGAGTTCGAGGCCAACCTGGTTTACGTAGTTCAGGATAGCCGGGCTGGGTAGACACCCTGTCTCAATGCCCCTCTCCCCACTAAAAAAGAAAATGTTTAGAAGTACTTCCTTCACAGAGCAGAATGTACTAGAGATGTAGATCGAGGTAGAATATCTGTCTAGTCTGCAGAAGACCTTGGATTCAAACCCCAGCATGGAGCTGGGGGGGGGGGTTGTTTCTAAGACAGATTTCTTTGCTTGCCTTTACAGTCCCTGTAGCTAATACAGGTGCATTAGTCCTCCGAGGCTGCTGCTTGTCATTACAAACCAAATAGCTCAACAGTTTTCTCAGTTCTTGAGAGCAAAAGTCCTGGCCAGATAAATGGCATTTCTAGTGTTCTTTCTGGCTGTGGGTAGCTGCTGCAATGCCCTTACATGGCCTTTCTTCTGTTCTCACAGGAAAATAGAGGCTTTATGTGCTGTTCTGTGGTTGTTTTGTTTTTGTTTGGGTACAGGGCATGGAACCCAAGACCTCATGTATAGGAGGCAAGTATTCTACCCTGACTTACATCTCCAGCCCCTCTTTCCCTTCTAAGGACCCCAGAAAGATGAGGTTAGGTCCCACCCAGAAGATACCATATCTCCCTAATTATCTCTTCAACAGTTGTAGAGAGCTGCGACGTGCCGCGCCTTAAAAATGGCGCTGGTCTCC
>CAJQZJ010034265.1:1770878-1792555 GCA_907164525.1 Lophiomys imhausi
AAGAGCTTTTGCGAGTTGCGTCATTCCTTGCTGGACAAGGGGGGACGCGACAAACAGTCCTATCTCAACGTAAAAAAAAATAAATAAAACCAGAAACAAACCGCTTTATCTACAAATACAGCCCCATTCCGAAGTGCTGAGGGTTAGGGCTTCAACGGAAGTAACATAACAGAAAGAATCCCATAAACATTTGTTGAGTGGGTTCTTGGCTCGTTTCAGGGCTTGCTGATCTTTGCTGGGCTGCCGTGTCTGGTCTTAATATCTGTCATGCTTTCATTAGTCCTGGCTGTTCAACAACACATTCTAGGTGAAACGGGACATCACCTGAATGGAGAAAGGCCTTAAGTATCTGGGAAGTGGTTGGTTATGGTGATGTGTACCTCTAATCCCAGCAATTAGGCTTAGGAGTCGAGTAGCAGCCTTGGCCACAAAGTATTTGGAGACAGTCTGGAGTATGAGAGGCACATGAGACACCATGTCAGTAAAATTAAATCAGAGTATCTCTCTTTGAGCTAGTGGATCCTCAAGCATCTTTTACAGACATTGGGAGTATTGTGAAAATCTCAAGATTTATAAGAACATTATGGTTCTGTGTAATCTGAAAAAGAAACCAAGGTTTTGCCCAAGTTTCTATTATTCAATATATTCATTGAACTGTGACATTCATTCATATATCAGCAAATACAGTATGTATAAAATGACATTCTGGGGCTGGAGAGATGGCTCAAGCAGTTAAGAGTACTGACTGGTCTTCTTCTAGAGGACCCAGGTTCAATTTCCAGCACCATATGGCAGTTTACAACTGTCTGTAACTCCAAGATCTGACATTGTTACTTAGACATACTTGCAGGAAAAAACACCAATGCACAAAAGGTAAAAACAAAATTTTTTAATGACATTCTGGGGGCTGGAGTAATGGCTCAATGGTTAAGAGCATTTCTTCTTGCGGAAGACCCAGGTTCAATTCTCAGCACCCACATGTCTGCTCACAATTGTCCATAACTCTGGTTCAGGGAAACCAATACCTTCTTCTGATCTTTGAGCATCCGACATGCATATGGCATACATACATACATACAAGCAAAACACTCATACACATGAATCTTTTCTTTAAATGCCATTCTTCAGTTATTTAAATTGTTTTCTTGAGACAAGGTTTCTCTGTGTAACAGCCCTGGTTGTCCTGGAACTCACTCTGTAGACCAGGCTGGCCTCAAACTCAGAGATCTGCCTGCCTCTGCCTCCTGAGTGCTAGGATTAAAGGCAAGTGCCACCATGCCCAGCTAATAGAGAAATTTTCAAACAGAATGACAAAGTTTTAAAATAAATCCAGGTAGTTACCTAGCTTTAACAATTAAAAATTCATAGCCAATCTATTTTATATTAATTTTAATATGTATGAGTGTTTGCCTTCATGTATGTGTATGCAACATGTGTGTGCCTGTTGGCAACAGAAGTAATAAGAGGGAACTGGAGTTACTGTCGTGAGCCATCATGTGGGTCCAGGGAACCTAACCTAGGTCCTCTGCAAGAATGTGAAGTGACCTCAAAAGTTGAGCTATCTCTCCAGCCCCTCAGCTAATCTTGTTTCCATGTCTTCCCATACCAACTACTGCCCCCTATTTGGGCTCTCAAGGCTGGAGCCAGGGTAAGATAAACAGGTGGCTTAGGCACAATTTAAGGAGGTGCTTATCCTTGGGGCTGTAGTTACACATGTAAATGTGATTCCTTAAATTTTGCTACAGCCTGAGTCCAGGTTGAAGCAAATCTCAAGCCAAGCATACCATTCCTTGTTTTCCTCCACCAGTATGTCATTGGCTGCTATTTTCTGTCAGGACACAAGACACAAAAAGAGTTCCTTTAATCTTGATTACAGTTGCACTGTATTACAATCTGTGCAATAACTTAGCTATTCCTAATGACTGACAGATTTATTTCCTGTCTGTATTTCCAACAATGGTACAATAATCACATTATAACATGCATACATTTTTTTCTGGGGAATAGGGTAAGACAGGGATCAAAGCTAAGGCCACATGTACGCTTGTTAATCAAAAAACACTACCAGTGAGGCTTCGAAACCAAAAACCTGTACTGGAATTTCAAATTTAAATTATACTAGAGCTTAATAGAAATACAAATTCCAAATGTAATTTTAAATGTTTGATAATCAGCCGGGCGGTGGTGGCGCACGCCTTTAATCCCAGCACTCGGGAGGCAGAGGCAGGTGGATCTTTGTGAGTTCGAGGCCAGCCTGGTCTACAAAGTGAGTCCAGGACAGCCAGGGTTACACAGAGAAACCCTGTCTCGAAAAAAAATGAAAACAAAAAAACAAAAAAACAAAAAAAAAATGTTTGATAATCTAGGTGCTGGAGAGATGTATTTACAGTAGTGACTGGTTTATAAGTAAACATGGGATAACTGGAAAAATATAAACCATACAAAAACAAACAAACACCCCTAAAAATGCCCACTATCCTCTATCCAGTCTAAAACACCCCATTTGTACTTATTAAGTATGTTCCCATGTATGTAAGTATACGATTTATTTTTGTTTTTTTCCAGACAGGGTTTCTCTGTGTACCCTGACTGTCCTAGAACACACTCTGTAGACCAGACTGGCCTCAAACTTAACCTCCTGCCTCTGCCTCCAGAGTGCTGGAATAGAAGGTAGTTTTTACCACAGTGGCTGAAAGCTATTTTTACGATACAAAGAAGGCCAGGCATGGTGGCACATGCCTTTAATCCCACCATTTGGGAGGTAGAGGCAGGCGGATCTCTGTGAGTTCTAGGCCAGCCTGGTCTACAAAGTGAGTCCAGGACAGCCAAGGATACACAGCAAGTTCAAGGACTGCTGTAGCTACACAATGAGGTAAAAATATTAAAAAGCTTTCATCATAATACTTTCACGAGACTGGTGTTCATGTTATTCCCTTCTAAAGAAAACCTTAGGTAAGCAAATTTAGATTCTGTTATTTCACCTAAGTGGTACTTCCTAAGGTGCCAGTCCCCTTAAACACCATCCAAAATCCTTTCAATTCTGAGCTTCCTTATTAGAAAGTGAATATTCCAATTAAATAAAATTTGGACCAGGCCACAAACCCTGTCTTAACAGAAAACTAAGTAGGCTTGCCTGCTAATAATAGGCACAATTAATTAGCCCCTTCTCTTGCTGTATTATCCAGGGAGGGGCAGGCTTTAACAGAGACCAAGCTTTAACAGATAATCAGATAGCTCCTGACTTGCAATCATTCACCCTGAAGATGGTGTGAAAGTAGTATGAACTTTGTTAAAAAAACAAAAAAACAAACAAAAAAAACATACTTTGCATTTCAAAATTTTGATCTTTCCCCTGGTAAACTACTCTAGATAGTTTCTGGTGAGGTGGGGGCAGCTGCAGCTCTGAGGGAAAGGCTGGTACATTGTGTTACTAAGTGATGGTGGTGAGTAGACTAGGCATATACATTTTCAACTATTTTACGCATGCATGTCTGTGTTTACGCACAAGTGTGCATGTGGAGGCCAAAGGATGTTCACAAGTGTCCTTCTCAATCACTCTATCGAATCTTTTGAGACAGGGTCTCTCTTGAACCAATTAAGCTGAACTAGCTGGCCAGCAAGCCCAGGCGTCCTCCTGTCTCTGCCCTCCCAGTGCTGGAATTGCAGGCACATACCTCTTCTGTAGGGCTTTTGCATATAGCTGCTGGTGACTAAACTCAAGTCCTACCTACCAGGGCATCTCCCCAGGGCCCTAGGTATCTGTACTAAATGCATTTTATGACCTACAGTTCCAACTTACCAACTTTATCAGGTTGTAACCCCATGTGGGTTGTTTTGTTGGTTTTGAAACATGGGCTCATGTAGCTTAGATCGATGTGGAATGCACTCTTTATCTCTTGCCTTCCAAGAGCTGAGATAGTTCAAGGAACCCTTGTGCACTACTGCCTCTTTGAGTCTTAACCTCCTTGCAGAAAGAACAGAGATGGTGTGGTGAGGCCTAATGACTTATCACTGGTCACACAACTCGGCGACTTGAGCCCAGCAACCCGATTTCAGCCCCTTGAAGCTAGATTGCCTTCTTCAGGTGGGCCACCTCAACAGTAGGTGCCTAAGGGCGATGAAAAAAAAGTTGAATCTGTTACTGGCGCGCAAACCACAGCTACGACGCTGCTTTGGGGAATGCAATCCAGACGGTCTGGAGCCCAGAACTGAATATGGGAGGTCTGCAGATGGTTTTGGACGAGACGCCGCACGCGGCAGCGCGGCCCCCAGACCTAAATTCCAGAACAGCTCCTTGAAGAGCACCGAGCCAGGCTCTCAGGGCTCGAAGGGGCCAGGGCGCAGGCGCCTTGGCCGAAGCCCTGGGCGCCTTCAGCCTACCTCCAGGTGGCGCTGGAGGACCGACCTCGGTTTCAAAGAGCGGTTGATCGGCGGGCCGCCCGCGGAGGCTGTAAGCATCGAGAAAAAGCGGCCCCGTGGCTAGAGAGGCGTTTCCCAGGACTGGCCCGCGTCGCCGAGGACCACATGCACTTCCGTTTCCAGTCCTTACTTCCGGAAGTCGCTTTCTGAGGAGTCCTTCCCGCTCGTGCGGTCTTTGTGACTTCCACCATGGCGTATCGCGGCCAGGGACAGAAGGTGCAGAAGGTGATGGTGCAGCCCATCGTATCCTACGCGGCGTGAACGCTGGGCTCTGGGTCGGTAGACACGCTGTGAAGCATGGGCGGGGAGCAGGACGGCCGGGGTGGGCCGCTTCCCGTGAGGCCCCGGGGCGACCGAGGATGCCGGAAAGCAAGCGCGCGCAGAGTCGAAGGGCCCGGGTGGGCAGTGCCGGGCGTGCGGTAGTGAATGAAAGCGGGGGCCGGCCGAATAGGAGAGGAGGATGTGGGTCATCAGGAAGTTTCGAGAAACGAGGGCGGTGGGGAGGAAGCGCCTTCGGAGTTTTAGGGCACCCCGGGTGCATGCTCCAGGTGGTCCCTGCGGAGGTAGCCCGGCCCGGCCTTAGGGCGCTGGAGAGTCAGATGAGGATTGGGAGCAGAATCTCTACTGTTCGTATATTTCTTTTCCTTGATCGCCGTGGTGCAGAACCTCATCTTCAGGTACTTGCAAAATGTACGTAAGTGACGTGTTACTTGTTTCCTTACTACTACTGAAATGAGAGTTGGGCTTATTTGGGTATTTGTATCAACTTCTCTGATCCTTGTGCTTTAGACTTAAAAATTGAGGGGGGGGGCTTTCCCACAGTTGAGGGACAGTGCTGATGGTTAAAATGGTGTACGCCCGTGACTGACTCAGGCATGCACAGTTACCATTATTCTGCAAGAATAAAACCACTGACTTCATAAGATTTGTCCGCAAACTTAAACAGTGATACTGGCATATTGCTTTTTCCTTAGTTGGACTTGAAAGGAAGAAAAGACAGCAAAGTTTGCGAGTGGCAGATGGTCTTCTTTGGAGAGATTTTAACATGTTAATTTTAGAGTGTTACAACACAAGTGAAAAATAGTTTTAAGCCATTGTAATTTTTTTAATCGACAGAATCGAAGTTAGGTGTATGACAGGGAAATTTAAGAAGGGAGGGGGCAGCTTTCACTCTGGGATCTAGATTTTGCTTAGAAGGGTTTGGTCAGTAAAAACTATTACTTTGTGCCATGCTGTGAACAATTTTAAATGTAAGTGTATTCACGCTGGAAGCAATACTGAAATTTTGAGAGTGTAGGAAAATTAGTTTGAACTGCCCTGTCTGAGCATTTATTTAATAAAAGTGTTTTCAGCAAGTTAACTAGAGTGGCTGGCTCTCATATTATAAGTCGTTTATTGTGGAATCAAAGTAATGGAGTGGGATCTGTTTACATCTCTAAAATCATTTTAATTTCAGAGATCTCGAATTCAGGTGTGGCTGTATGAGCAAGTGAATATGCGGATAGAGGGCTGTATTATTGTGAGTACCCATGCTATTTTTCCATAGGACCCAACTCAAGGAAAGCTCTTCAGGACCCAAGTTATTGAGCTTCTTCTTTTTGCTGTAGTTGATAGGGCTAGATAGTTCTTTTCTTTTCTTTCTTTTTTTGTTTCTTTTGTTTTGTTTTTGATTTTTCTAGACAGGGTTTCTCTGTGTAGCATTGACTGTCCTGGAACTCACTCTGTAGATCAGGCTGGCCTCGAACTCGGAGATCTGGGATTAAAGGCATTTGCTACCCCCATCACTGACTGGTTGATAGTTCTTTTCTTTCAGGGAAGAGAGCATTAAACTTTCAAGAAGAGCTTAGTTTGTGAGAAGAGGGAATAAAAACAAAAAAATCAAAATTAGAGGGAGTTGGGGGTCTAACAGAAGGTATTTATTCTGGATTAGATAATGCCTGAATAGAACTGGTAGGGTTAAATGAGACTTAACACAAGAACAGGATAACTTAAACAATGTTTTTTGTTTGGTTGATTTTAGGCTTTTAATGTTTCGGTGGTGCCAGGGATCAAACTCCAGGATGCTTGGATACTAAAGCACCTGCTGTACCACTGAGCTAGTCTCAGTAATTTTTTGTTGTCTTACATTTGTTTGTATGAGTATTTTCCCTATGTCTGTGTTTAGTCCCCACACAGGTCAGAAGTTGTTGGCTCACCTGAAAATGGATGGTTGTGAGCCTCCCTGTGGGTGCTGGGAACCACACCTTGAGGCCTTTGCAAGAGCAGCGGGTGCTCTTCCCACTGCACCATCTCCAGCCCTGTTGTTTCTTTGTGTGAGGCAGTCTTTTGCCTCAGCCTCCTGAGCAATGGGCTTGATAGCCATTGGAAATTTTAAAAATTTTTTGAAGATTTATTTATTTTTATGTGCATTGGTGTTCTGCCGCAGGTGTCTCTGTGAGGGTGTTGGATCCCCTGGAACTATTCTCCAGTCCTGTTTTTTTATTTTTGAGGCAAGGTATTGCTGTGTAGCTCAGTAAGCCCTTGAACTTGAGATCCTACCTCAGCCTCCTGAGATTTGCAGATGAATGTTCAGCCCCAGTAATACTTTTGGGGAGGGGGCAGGGTGCATGGATGTACATATTCATGTATATATGGGTGTATGTGCAAGAACTAGACATTGGATATCTTCTGTTCCTCTCCAGTTTTTGAGACAAGATGTCATTGAGCCTGGAGCTCATGGATTTAACAAGACTAGTTGGCCAGTAAACCCTAGAACTATTGCTGTGTCTGCTAGCACTAGGTGCAGCTGAATTCCACTGTGCCTGATTTTCTTGAATGCTAGGGATCCGAACTCAGTTCCTCATGATTTCTAGTACTTTACCAAATAAATCATCTCCCTAGTGCCCACTTCACTTCCCAAAGCTGCACAGTGTTGAAGAAAAATAAAATATTTCTGGGAGTATTTTGTTATGTAGATTTCAAGAGTGTCCATCGATAACCTCCTACTAGTTGGAAAAGAAGCACAGTAGTTAGTGGAATTAATGTGACGAACAGGGGAGAGCAGCAGCAGAAGGTAATCCATGGTGTATGCACATCCTGGATTGGGCAAGTTATGAAAGATGGAGTGTCTAGCCAGCATATCTAGTGAATGTTTATGTCCAAAACATTGAAGAAGTGCTTTGGATCTCATTCTAGCTTTCTTTGACATTTAAGAAGAGATAGACTGGAGATGCAGCTCAGTGATAAACCACTTGCCTAATGTATGGACGTCCCTGAATTAATCCTGAACACTACACCCACCTACCCCCAAAAAAATGCCCCAGGAGTTGGGCCTGTCACATTTGACTAGGCATCATGGCACACACCTGACCTGTAGTCTCAACACTTGGAGTAGGGAGAGACAAGAGGATTGGGATTTTTTTTTTTAAAAACATTTATTTGTTTGTTTGTTTGTTTATTTATTTATTTATTATGTATACAGTATTTGCTCTACATATATGCCCGGGCAGCAGATCTCAATGTAGATGGCTGTGAGCCACCATGTGGTTGCTGGGAATTGAACTCAGGACCTTTGGAAGAACACCCAGTGCTCTTAACCTCTGAGCCACCTCTCCAGCCCCGAGGATTGGGAATTTAAAGCTATCCTTGGCTACATAGGAAGTTGGAGTTAAACTCAGCATTTACTGTTCTTCCAGAGGATCAAGTTCAGTTCCCAGTATATACAGTTGGTGGCTTACAACTGCTTATACTTCTAGTAGATGGATCCAGTGCCCCTGCCCTCCTTAAGCTCCAGCACTTCTATGCACACAGCCATCTACAAATAAATACATACACATAGTAAAAAATAAAATTAAAAACTTTAAAGGAATACCAATAAGTTAGTAAATAAGTAGATATTTTAGTGTTTGAGCTGAAAAATTAATGAAGGGATAAACTTTAGTGTTTCTGAATATAATCTTTTAGAACGATTTGATGTGATTTATTTGAAAATGATTTGTCAATTAACTCTCCAGGGCTTTGATGAGTACATGAACCTGGTATTAGATGATGCAGAAGAGATTCATTCGAAAACAAAGGCAAGAAAACAGCTGGGTAAGAGTATAGTTGACTTTACGGAATTCTCTTTATTTCACTGGCAGACTTGAATGCCCTGTAGCTGAATGCATGTTTAAATTCATTTTAAATTTACAAAGTTACTTTTGAAGGGAGAAGTATATTTTTGGAGTCATCTTCCTGCCACTTATTTGTAGCCCACTCCTTTGTTTTTGTTTTGTTTATTGATAGGGTGTCATGTAGCCCAGGCTAGTCTCAGTCTTGCTAAGGATGACACTGAACTCCTGACTTTCTGCCTCCACCTCCCAAGGGCTAGGATCATAGGCATGTGCCACCCTGCCCAGTCAGTGATGTTAATCTAGTGGTCATTACTGATGTTCACATGTTAAATTGACTATTTCCTCAAAACTCTTTGATCTCCTGGTTCTGTGACATAGTATGTGAGGGGTTGTTTTGTTTTGTTTGGATCTCTCTGTGAATCCCTGACTGTCCTGGACATACTTGTAGACCACGTTGGTCTTGAACTCACAGAGATCCACCTGCCTCTGCCTCCTGAGTGCTGGGATTAAAGGTGTGCGCCACCACACTCCACAATTACAGCTATGAGCTGTCATGTGGGTGCTGGGATTTGAACCTGCGTCCTTTGGAAGAGCAATCAGTGCTCTTAACCGCTAAGCCATCTCTCCAGCCCGAGTTTTTATTATTCATCTCTGGTTGTTTCTTTTCAGGCTTCTGTATATTCATCCTTTGTCACCCAATCATTAAATATTTGAGACTGGTTCCAGCTCTCCTTTGTTCTTCTCTAGGCCAGCAGTTCTCAACTGCTGTGAGTCATGACCCCTTTGAGGGTTGATGACCCTTTCACAGGGGTTACCTAAGAGCATCAGAAAACACAGATATTTACATATTAATTCACTATGGTAGCAAAATTACAGTAATAAAGTAGCAATGAAAATAATTTTATGGTTGGGGTCACCGCGACATGAGGGACTATTACGAGGTTGCAGCAATAGGAAGGTTGAGAACCACTGTCCTAGGCACTTATAAGATCACAGCTCCACTTGCTAATCTGTGTTGGTTTCCATATTTCTGCAGCTAGCCCAAACCTCTTCCCTGAACCTATTTAACATTTCCACATGAATGTTTCCAGGGCAGTGTGTATGAAGCCAAATTCACTTACTACTTACAGAGTTTTGAGTGGGTTTGGTGTTCACTTCCTTACTGAATAGTAGTTTCCTACAGTCCTACTTTTTAGCCTTCCAGTGCTGGGATTACAGAAATGCACCCAGAAAGGTGAACTTCTTAAAATATTAACAGTTTTCTGAAGATGAGATTGAAATATAAACTTGACAGACACCTCATTTCTAAGCTTTCGTGAACTTACTACTGGAAGATATGTATTAGGCTTTTTCACTTGGCTTAGGCTATAGGAACTTCATTTCATTAAAACAGAGCTGCTTTAGTTCCATTGTTACTAAAGGTGCATGTGTACAGTAGACCTGGTGGAAAGCCTTTCAAAATATGGACACTTGAAAATGTTCACCTACTTTTATAAGAAATATCTCAAAATACTGTTCAAAACCAAATTCTGAGGCTAAATGATGACTATTTGTTTCTCTGTGTTTATTAACAACTTTAGTAACAGCCTTTTTGTTGTTACAGGTCGGATCATGCTAAAAGGAGATAATATTACTCTGCTCCAAAGTGTTTCCAACTAGAAATGGTCAAGCATGAGAGAAGTTGAGAAGGCAATTCAGCATTTTTAATGGGTTCTTCTGTAGCACAGTCTGAAACATTTATTCATATTGTCTTAGTGGTCCTATGTTATTATGAGGTGACAATAAATGCTCTGAGATTGTTTTTGTTACAATTTTACATTGTTTTGATTCCAGAGGCAAAATCCTTTTACATAGTGATTCATCTAGCTGTTTGTATTTTAAAGTTTCTGAGGGTTACCAGGTTGCTCTTGGCATTTGCTTCTCTCAGAGCATAGATCTGTACATTCTTGAGGCAACAAGTAAGAATTCTGCCTGCACAGGTAAGCTGCTAATGTTGGGTGAATGAGGCTGCAGGGGGTGGGGTGTTACAAATAGGTTTTTTTCACTAGTGATGTACTTATCAGTTCTACTTGCTTGGAGGTAGGAGTATAGTTCAGCAGTAAATGCTTGTCTGTCACACACAAGGCCCTGGTTTGATCCCCAGCATTACAAAAAGAAACCACCAACTTCTGGGTGCTACAACACTAGCATTTCTAAGGCAGGGGGTAGAGGATGTTTATAGCTCTATTTGCTTAGCATTTACTGAGACACTGAGTCTTTGAGATCAGAGTGTGAAAAACAGGTATGGTGGTCCATGCCTGTAATCCTAGCAGGAGAGTGAAGCAGGAGGATCTGAAGGTCAAGGTTTATCTAGGCTAGATAACAAAGACTGTTTCACAAGAGCAGAATGTGAGGAATATATGAATATAGACCAAGAGTAAGATACCTTTAAAGGACACTTCAAAAATAATAGGAAGCTTTTGGGGTTGGTAGTTTGGGGAAGACCTCAAACACCTGGTAAATTAATTGTTAGGTACAATAATAGCATAGTGAAAAGACATACTTGTTTATTCTTTAAAGATTTAGGTTCCTTCCCAAGAGATACAGCTAGTCTCATAAAGAATGTCTTAGTGGATAAGCATTTTCAAGCATGTGTACTGGACTTAGGACCCCAGAACCCAATGAAAGCTGGATGCCTTGTTGTGTCTTGCCTATAATATCAGTCCTTAGGAGTTGGAGACAGAACCTGGGAGCAACGTCTACAAGCTGTGAGTTTAGTGATAGCCTTTCCAAAAGTATAGGGTGGGAGTGATTGAGGAAGACAACCAATGTCAGTGTTGGGGGCATATGCATAAACTTCCCCCCCCCAAAAAAAACCCTATTTTGTCATCCCTCCTTGAAGTTTTTGTTTTGTTTTGTTTTTGAGACAAGGTTTCTCTGTGTATCCCTGGCTGTCCTGGAACTTGCTCTGTAGACCAGGCTGACTCAAACTCAGAAATTCATCTGCTTCTGCCTCCCAAGTGCTGGGATTAAAGGTGCGTTTGAGAATGCAAATATCAAATGTAAAAGAATTATTAGCCTATTAAAGGCACAAACAACACCAGTGGACGAGGAGCTAAGAGGACACAACTGATACTGGGTCTCACGAGTACCGTGCCAATATAGGACAAGCTATTTCGATATCTCTGATATCAAAATACCCGGTCCTTCAATTCTGGAAAATTCAGTCATTTACAAAGAAATCGTGAGCCTGGCGGTGGTGACTCACGCCTTTAATCCCAGCACTTGGGAGGTAGAGGCAGGCGGATCTTTGTGAGTTCGAGGCCAGCCTGGTCTACAAAGCGAGTCCAGGACAGCCAGAGATATTCAGAGAAACCCTGTCTCGAAAAACAAAACAAAAAAAAATCGTGACCAAGCTGCTAAAAGCCTCAGATCTCAAAACGTCTTGTGCATTAACTGAGAAATACAGTACTTAACACCGGATAAGTGAATGAGCCACTTCTAGTGGCAATGAGTTTTTGAAAGGACCACTTAAGCTTTCCCCGGGGGTTCCAGGATATTGTGGCAAGGGATACTGTTGGATCAATGAGTGCAGATTCAAGAGGGATATCCGAAGGAAAAAGTACAAGCCTTTTCAGACAAGACAGCAGAGAATCACCAGGATATAGAAAGAAACCTTAACCACTGATCTGAAAAGTGTTTAGTTCATCAAAAAAGTCTCTTACGAAACACAGTACAATTAATGACTTAAAATGGGGAAACGTAGTGAGAAATTTGGTTTCTTTAAAAGCATAGGAATGTTATGGGAATATATTTTTGTTTTAATCACAGATATGGGATATGTGGCTGCTTCAGATTGTCCACAGCAGCAGACTATTATTTACTTCATGCTCTAGCAGGGGCGTTGTTTTGCCAGCTGCAGATGGTTTCTACAAGTGTATGGTAAATGTTGGAGCCCTGAGAGGGGCTGGGGTTGCCACTGCTTCCCTTCTACTGCTGCCACTGTTGCTGTTGATTGAAGTTTGCTCCTGCTGTTGTCTGCTGTATTTCTGGTTGCTGGTTGCAGATACCCCGCCAACAAAGACCAGATATGCTCCAAAGAACTTGACATCTCATCAGCAGGAAGTAGTCTAAAGATATCTGTTGGAGTTGATCTGAACTACCATGTATTCAAATGTTAACTATTTTGCCATCCTGCCCCCGAGGTCTGATTGCTCTCTATGAGCAAATTTTCATGTATCCAAAATGATGTATAAACCTTGCCTCCTAAATTATCCCTGATTGATTAATAAAAAGTTGCTGACAGCCTATAGCTGGTTAGAGAGTGAAGTGGAAGGTGCGACTTCCTGGAAGGGAGAAAGGGATTCTGGGAAAAAGAAAGAGGAAGCCATTTCATCAGGAGGCAGATGTGACTGTGGGCCTGGAAGGTGCAACAGATTGGGGCTAGGTGGTTGGATTAACTTAGGTGAACTAGTTGAGGGTCTGTCCAGCTAAGGCCTAAACTTTGAAATACTGAAAGGTCTTGGTGTCTTTATTTTTAGGGCTGAAGGACCACCAAGGTCTTACAACAAAATGACATACAACATAGGGTGCCATATTGTAGGATCCTGGTTTATGTCTTGGTGAAAACTCCTTTCTTCCCAGAGTTCTTTTCTCTCCTAAGAAGTCCCACCTTCCACATCTCTTTCTGCCCAGCTAATTGGCCATCAGACTTTTATTAAAGCCAATCAGAATGCCTTAGGGTGGTAACCAGATCTCAGGGCACTAAAATCAGTATCTGAAAACAGTGCACAAGGAACCCAAGTGGCCTCCGTGAGCCGAATAGCCATGGCCAAGATTAAGGCTTGGGACCTGTGCGGCAAGAAGGAGGAGCTGCCTAAATAACTGGACAATCTGAAGGTAGAATTGTCCCAGCTTCATCTTGTCAAGGTGACAGGAGGCACCACATCCAAGCTCTCCATGATTCAAGTTGTCTACAAATCTATTGCCAGTGTTTTCACTGTCATTAACCAGATTAAAAAAGAAAACCTCAGGAAATTCTACAAAGACAAGAAATACAAGGTTCTGGACCTGTGACCCAAGAAGACTAGAACCATGCTCCAACTCACTAAGCATGAAGAGATGCTGAAGACCAAGAAGCAACAGGAAGGAGAGACTGTACCCGCTGCGCAAGTATTCAGTCAAGTCCTGAGGCAGTAACAATAAAGTGCAAGACAGGCTAGTAGAAAAGTAAACAGTGCACAAGACTCTTCTCTAACAGATATTGACTCTTCCTTTCCCACCTAACGTTCTTTCTCTTTTACCTAGTGATGGGGAGTTAGAAGAGGTAGGAGAAAGAACCAAAAGTCTGGCTACATACACTTTTGTGTGTCTGAGACTATGTGCTAGTGCCCATGAAGCCAGAAGAGGGCATCAGATCCCTTGGAGCTGGAGTTGCCAGCCTTTGTGAGCTGCCCTAGGTAGGTGGTTGTGATCCTTACTATCCTGGTTGAGCAGTAACCATGTAACCAATGCTCTTAGCCATTTCCCCACCCATCCACTGGCTCTTAGATTTTTTTTCTCTTTAGATAGTAACTTGCAGGGCAATCCAGGCTGACCTCAGATTCATGATCTTGCCTCAGTCTGCCAAGTGCTGGGACTACAGCCGTGCACCAATATGACTAACTGGTTCCTAGTTTGCTTTGGTTTTGGAACAGGTCTCATGTAGTTCAATCTGTACTTGAATTCAATATTTAGATATAGTGTACCTTGAACACCATATCTTCTGCCTCCATCTCCCAAGTGTTAGGATTGACAGCATGCATTGTCATGTCAGGTTGTATGTAGTTCTGGGGATTGAACCCAGTTCTCCATGCATGTTAGGCAAGTACTCTACCAACTGAGTTATATACCCATTTCTATATGAACAAACACTTCCTTTCTCAGGACTTTTTTCTCTTCTTTTAGTTAGCATTCAAACTAATGCATTTCATTGTGGCATTTTCATGCATGCATCATTATATTGTGTTTGATCAGTCCCCTCCCTTTCCTTTTTTGGATCTGCTACCCCTATCTGCCTGGTTTCCTTCCTTCCCCATCTCCCTTCAGATTTCCTCCTTTGTACTTGTCTTTCTGAGTCTCCCTTGTTTCATTTATGGTAACGATTTCCCATTTTATCCATTTCCTTGTAGATGTCATGATTTTCTTATTTTCAGACGAATAGAATTTGGTGTATGTGCTCTCTTAATCCATTCATGTTAAGGGACATTAGTTTAGCTTGTGAAAAGTACAACAGTAAACATGGAAGTGCAAGTACTTCTGGTATTTTGAGTTAGTCTGAGCCATATGACATTTCTGTCTTTAGTTTTTTGAGAAACATTATGCTGCCTTCAGTAGTGGCTGTACAAGTTTGTAGCCTATCTACCAGCAGGGTATAAGGCAAGTTTCTCTTTCCAATACCTTCACCAGTATCTGTTAGGTTTTTGGTGTGTGTGTGTGTGTGTGTGTGTGTGTGTTTTGTGGGGTTTTTTTGTTTGTTTTTAATGGTAGCTGTGTTGGTTGGGGTGATATGAATCTCAGTATATTGTGATGTGTGAGAGAGTATTAATGTATGTATGTCATTGCATGTATGTGGAAGTTACAGGACAACTATGTGTTGGTCTTCATCTTCCACATTTTTTTTTTTTTTGAGACAGGATCTTTTGTTGTCTACCACTACATGTGACAAGCCAGCTGGCCCATGAGCTTCCAGGGAATCACTTGTTTCCATGTTTAATCTCAGAAGCACTGAGATTATAAACATGCTCCCTTACCTGGTATTATGTCAGTGTGGGGTCAAACTCAGGTTCTCATGTTTGTTCCAAGCATTTTAGCCCCTTAGCATATCCCTACCTCCTCAAATCTATCTCTCTCTCTCTCTTTCCTTTTTTTCCTCCTCCTTTGTTTTTTTTTTTTTTTTTTTTTTTTTGGAGATAGGTTTGGCTGTCCTGGAACTTACTGTGTAGACCAGGCTGGCCTCTGCTCAGAGACTCACCTGCCTTTGCCTCTGCCTCCTGAGTACTGGGATTAAAGATGTGCACCCAAATGTGGTAATCTTTAAAAGAAAGAAAGAAAGAAACTTTATTGTAAAGAACAAATGTTGGAGAGGATATGGAGAAAGAGGAACTCTTCTGGTAGGGTACAACTTAATACAGCCATTATGGAAATTAGTCTGGAGTTTCCTGAAAATATAATAGTACTACCTTGTAACCAAGCTGTTCCATTTCTGGATATGTACTCAGAGAACGCCATGTAGAGATTTGCATCCTTGTGTTTATTGCTACTTTCCTCACTATAGCAGGGAAGTGGAAATAATCTAGTTGTCCATCATCAGATGACTAGAGCATACATACATAAAATGGAATAAGCAAGGTCATATAATCTCAGGAAAAAAATATGGTCTCCCTCATGTGGATCCTAGCCTATAATGTATGTATGTATGTAAACGAATAAGCGTATGGGTATAGTAACATGTAGAAAGGAGAACAAGAAGTAGTAACAGGTGAAGAAGGACAGAATGGAGGGATGAGTACGAGTCCTGAAAGAGGACATTAAAGCTAAAAGTTGAAACTGCTGTGGATTTGGGGGTTTTGTGTGTGTCAGTCAAGTTTAGCAAAGTAACTGATGGTGGAAGTGGAAAGTTCAGTGAGACACTCCATGGCTTCAGGATGGCTGTTCTGTCTAGAGAAGTTCACTGAGAAGGGTCCGCTGGGTCTGGCCGAGACTACTGTGTAGTTTTGTTTAGATATTACTCCAGTTTCATTTGCAGATCTAACTAAGCAGCCTGCTCTGGAAGGCTCAACCCTCAGTACCACTGAGTGGGAAGGAAACATTCCTACAACAGCATCAAACCGTACAAGATGTAAAACATTCGACTCATGAGGCTCCTTATTACATCACCAGAAACCATGAAACAAAATGGTAAAATGACTGTAGGATGTGCTGTGCAGTTAAAAAGCTGTTTAAAGAAGTGTGGAAATAGGGAATGAGTGAAATAAAGGAAGCAGCAGGGAAGGGGGAATAAATAGAATCAAAGCAGGTAAATGTTTTGAAATGCAATGAACGAAGTACAGGTGTGATAGGGAGGGGAAGAGGAGAGCAAGAGATGAGAGTAAGAAAAAGCATTAGATTTTCCCATTAATGAAAAAAATAACTCAGAGAAGGAATAAGAAAATAACTTGGGTTTTTTTTTTTGTTTGTTTTGTTTTTAAGTAAAAAATAAGGTCAAAATATAGAGGATCAGAGGGAGGGAAAAAGCATGGAAGGGGGTTAAGAAAAAAAATTCTTCCAATAAAATAAAACATACAAAACTGGGCGGTGGTGGTGGTACATGCCTTTAATTCCATCATTCAGGAGGCAGAGGCAGGCAATCTGAGTTTAAGACCAGCCTGGTCTACAGAGCTAATTCCAGGGCAGCTAAGGCTACAAAAAAAAAAAAAAAAAAAAAAAAGTCCTGTCTTGAAAACATAACAAAATTAGACAAGAACCTGAGTCTTTGATCTCCCTGTGTGGGTTATAGGCTTGTCAGCTGCCTCAGCTCAGGACAAGATAGTGTCTGACTGCTGCCTCAGTCCACTGCAGTCTGCAACTTGTGCTCTGGGCTCTGTGGGCTTGTTCTGAAGCAAGGATTGCACATCTCTCCTGGCTACCTGGGGAAAGCAGCTACTTCCCCTCCCCTGTCAGGGAGCTGTGCAGCGTAAGCTGTGTTTGGCGCTCGCCCCCCAGCAGACATATTTTTGCCCTTGTTCATTTTGTCATTACATTGATGGTGTGTTGTGTTTGGGTTGTGCTCATTCCATCAGAGGACAGCTTGCAGGGAATTGGTTTTTTCCTTCCATTGTGTGGGCAGGAATGGTGGTAGATACCCACTGAGCCATCCCCTGTTGCTGGGTTGACTTGTGCATTGCTCATCTTTCATCTGCATTGTACAGCTATTCTTTCACGTCCTTCGTGGGTCCCAGAGTGCTTCACCTCTGTCTTTAGGATAGAGTATGTTCTTCCTAATTCTGATTCTCCCCTTCACAAGCTCACACAGGCAGTTGTTAGCCCTCACGCTTGGAAGTCTCCACAGTTATAGAATTGTGATGGATGGAGGTTTTCTAGGCAGAGTATGCTGAAACAGACAGATGAGCAAGCAGGGATTCTTCATTTATTTTAGGTTGGTTCCCCTTGTGTGGCCCAGGTGCCTTAAACCCAGTCCTCCTGCCCCAGCCTTCTAAGCGCTTTGATAAGAGCATGTGGCCTAACAGTTTTAGTATTGTGTTCTTAGTGGGTACTGCAAGATGAGTAAGGCCTATCCCATGCTTGTTTCTATTTAGTGGTGCTGGGGATCAAACCCACAGCCCTGTATATGCTACGCAAGCATTCTACCTCGGAGCGGAACTCCTAACCCCAGCCCCAGAGCACTTGTGAAACCCTGCTAAAGGTGGTAGTAGAGATGGGTGAAAGTCAGCCAGGAAGTTTAGTTCCCAGGCTGGCAAAATGGCTCAGTGGGTAAAGGCACCCAGGCACCTGCCACCAAGCCTGACACTTGATGGAGGGGAGGAATGATCTCAGGTTGTCCTCTGACCTCTTGTGTGTACGTCTAGCTTGTGCTCCCACAAACATACACAGTACACACTGAGTAAACAAATTACAACATTTTTTAAAGCCCCAATTCCTTTGAGATGGAGACCTCATTAAACTGAATAAAATGATCTTGTCTGAGACAGGAGAGTTGCAGTGACCATAGAAGTCAAGCCCTGGGAAATGGCTTTCAGCTACAGTGCTCGCCTTTCTAAATTCGTGCCCTCTTGGTTATATTTTCAGAAGATTGCTTTAGCACTTTTAACACGCTTTGAGTCTGAAATTCATTAAGCCAGTTCTAGTAAAGAAAATACTGGGCAGTAGAGGGAGTTGTAACTGTGGGCTGCTGAGAAAAGACTGAAGCTCTTTCAGAGCAGAGCTAAAACCTTCCCTGCAGCTTTCTTGGCCCCAGAATAGCTGGGAAGGAGGATAAAAGCTGAAGCAGGATAATCCCCAAGAAAACCTGCTGGCTGCCTTTTCCATTTCCCTGTGTGGCCTTTTTGACCTGGTTGCCCTGTGTAAGCAAAGCTGTGCCTGCTGTGGCTTATTCTGAATGGATGAAGATGTGGAAGGTTCTATTTTTGACAGAGCAAATGATCTAGTGAGAAATAGGTGTTCTTACAACTGAGCTCTGTTTTTAGAGATCTTTGCCTGCTCCCCTCTCTGTGGAGCCTGTGGTGTTTGCCTTTTAACTTGGACTTTTCCACAATCTGTAGGTCCTTTCTTCTAACCAGAATCTGTATTGGGGGGAGGGGTTGCTCTCCCTTCATTAAGGTTACTGAACTACTGGGAAGCAGCTCATGTTGGCAGCCCTTGGTATGTGAGCAATTATTTTTCTGGAATGGCTGTTTGTTTCTGAGAGGGTCTTGCTAACCACCCACTAACTCTTGTAACATTCTTGAAGAGGGAGATGGGAGGAGCTGGAGAGGCTGTTCTGAAAGAAATGTAAGTACTGATCTGAGCCTAATAGTGTATCCATAGCAGGTAGAGGAAGGAAAAGTTTGAGAATTGGGGACTTAATGTTCGTGGTGCCAGCCCTTGTCATGTCACACTTGTAAGAGGTTTCAGGTTAGGGAGAAGCATTGGTCTTGTGTGGATTGGGGTATTACAGGCTGAGAAGTGCCATGGGCAAATCTAATATCTTCTCCTGGTAACTGGCATAAAGACTTTTCCTTAGCTGATGTCCCCTGTAGCAGTGATAAGCATGCCTACTCATGTGCTCTTCTGAAGCAATGCTTGAGAATACGTCTTCTGAAGCACCAAGCACTATTCTAAGCACTATTCATGCCTAGAATTTAACTTAAACAGTTGACTCTGTGTCAGTCTCTCTGAATTCAAGGTCAGCATGATATCTATATAAGTTCCAGAACAGTCAGGGATACACAGTGAGGCCCTGTCTTTAAAAAATAAAAAAGTTGGGTGGCCATTCTCTTGCAATGTCCTTGTTTGAGTTTGGTATGATTAATACCAGCCATGTAAAAAGAGTTGGCTTCACTTTGATAGGAATTTTTTTTTTTTGAAGAGTGAGAAAAGTTATCTTAGTTGTTTCAGCAGTGAAGCTAGCAAGTCTTGAATTTTTCCTTGATAGGAGTCTGTCTGTCTTTCTGTCTCTCCTCCCCCCCACCCGTGTGTGTGTGTGTGTGTGTGTGTGTGTGTGTGTGTGTGTGTGTGTGACTATAGATTCAGTCCAGTACCTTATACATGCTCAGCAAGCACTCTACTGCACTAAACTATATTCCAAGCCTATAGAGGACTTTATTACTGATTCAGTTTCCTTATTCATTACTGGTCTGTTTCATTTTCCCTCTTTCCCCATCTCCCTTTCCCTTCCTCTCTCTGTCATCTGAACTACACCTCCAATGTTAGATTTTTCTTCTTCTTCATGATTCATTCCTTGGTAGGAATGTATGCATTTCTTGCGGGTCATCTAACTTGTTGGTGACAGGGTATCTATGTGTAGTACGAGCTGGCCCTGAACTCACGATCACCCCCCTTCGGCATCAAGAATGCAGGGATTATGGGCATGTTGTCACCATGTGCAGCTTTGAAAGAGTACCTCCTGAATCCAGGAGATAGTGTGGTGTGGTGGGTAAAGGTGCTTACCACACAAGCCTGGAGATCTGAGGCCATGCTCCAGAATCCATGTAAAGGTGAAGGAGAGAACTGACCTCCACATATGTGCCATGGTCATGCGTGTCCACATGCATACACACAACACTAATAAAAAGCAACTCTTAAGTTTATTTATATTTTTCTAATTCCTATTTCATCTATTTCTGCTCTCACCTTTATTATTTCTTTTTCCTGTCTTTGGGCTTAGTTCTTTTTCTAGTTCTTTGAAGAGTGATGTTTGTTTATTTGGCATGGCATCTGTCAATGTCTTTATCTTTATTGCTCTTAGAATTGCTTTTGATTCATCTTTCTGCTATGCAGTTTCTGTTTTAGTTTGTCTTGTTATTCGTGTGTGTGTGTGTGTGTGTGTGTGTGTGTGTGTACATGTCCATGTGCATGAAGACCAGAGGAGGATGTCCAGTGTCTTGCCATATCTCCTTGAGATGGAGTGTCTCACTGAACTCTACCTATGGCTACTCCTGCTCTCTGGATTTCCATTTGTATGGAATCTTTTCCTCTTCTTTCCCTCTTAGTCTGTATGTGACTCTCTTTCAGGCACACATGGTTGGGGTTTTTTTTTTTTTTTTCTGTTGTTTTAAGACAGCCACCCTGTGTTTTTGGAGAATTGAACCCATTCACATTCAAGGTTAGTTATAGATAGGTAGGAACTTAGTGCCAGGCCGAAAGGTGGCTCAGCACATTAAGCAGAAGCCTGACAACCTGAGTCTGACCCATGGAACGCATGTAAAGGAATGTGGTGACGTGTCTGTGATCTCAGCATCCGTAGAACAAGATAGGAGGTGAGGATAAGTGGAATCCTCTGGAAGCTCAAGGGCCACAGTGACAAACCATAAGAGAGACTACCTCAAGCATGTTGGAAGAGGAGGACAAAGATCTGAGGTTGTCCTGACTTCCACATGCACACCATGGCCTGTGCACACCCTCACACATGAACACACAACAAAAATAAATATTAATAAAATAAGCCGTACTACTGTCATTTTGTCTGGTTGTTTTTTAGACACTGGTTTCTTCCTTTCTCGTTTCCTTCCTTTATAGCTTGATGGTTTTCTGTATGGATGCACTTTGAATCCTACCTGGCTTTCCTCACCCAAACACATTGGCACCTGAGCCCAGGGCTTTGCCATGCTAAGCAAGTACTCTGCCACCAAGCAGAAACCCCCCTTTCTATTTTTGTTTTGTAATTCTAAAGATTCTTGCTTCATAATTCCTGAGTATACATCCCCCCCCCCCACGAGACAGGGTTTCTCTGTGTAACTCTGGCTGTCCTAGACTTGCTTTGTAGACCAGGCTGGCCTTGACCTCACAGAGATCCATCTGCCTTTGCCTCCTGGGTGCTGGGATTAAAGGCGTGTACCACTCCTGAGTAAACATCTTACAACACCCTATTTCAGTCCTAACCGAACTTTTAAGTTATTATTTAACTCTTATTTATTACTAAATTCACTTATAACAAACACCAACAATTTCTTA
>CAJQZJ010034265.1:1792565-1812549 GCA_907164525.1 Lophiomys imhausi
AGTTGATCTTCATGCCCCGAATTAAGAGACTGTATCAGAAACTTAGGTATTCACTAAATCTAACTTATATTAATCTATCAGCCCCTACACAGTCCCAGAGCAATTTTTGCTTACAACTCTATACCTTCACACACCATGTTAGCATATGCTGATTGTACAAAATAATGTGTTTCATTATGGCATTTCTCTTCTTAGAAAATTATCATTGGGGCTGGAGAGATAACTCAGCAGTTAAGAGCACTGGCTACTCCTGAGAACCCAAGTTCAGTTCCAAGCACCCACATGGTGGCTCACAGCCTTCTCTAGCTCCAGGGGATCCGATGTCCTCTTCTGGCTACAGGTATGCACATGTTACACACACATACATGCAAGCAGAACACCATTCACATAAATATTAAGCTTTGAAAAAAATTTAAGGGGTGTGTTTATACACGAGCATAGGCAGGTGTTGTGCACATGAGCATGCCAGTGGCTCCCATTACCCTCTTTCATTCTCTCTCACCTTCTGACTGTCACCTTCTTCCCTAATTTTCCTTCCTTTCAATTTTCTTTATTTATAGACAGAGTCCCTACTTAGAGGCAGAAACTGGCCTCAAACTCAGTATTCTGCATACTGGCATACAATATGTGTCACCAGCTGGGTGGTGGTGGCACACGCCTTTAATCCCAGCACTTTGGGAGGCAGAGGCAGGCGGATCTCTGAGTTGGAGGCCAGCCTGGTCTACAAAGTAAGTCCAGGACAACCAGAGCTGTTACACAGAGAAACCCTGTCTCAAAAAAAAAAAAAAAAAAATGTGTCACCATTCCTGACCCTTTGGAATTTTTTGTTTTGTTTTTCAAGACAAAGTTTCTTTGTGTAATAGCCCTGGCTGGCCTCCAACTCACAGAGATCCACCTGCCTCTGCCTCCTGAGTGCTGGGATTAAAAGTGTGTACCACCAGACCCAGCTGACCCTTTGGAAATTTTGTTAGAGTTTATGTCATTTTGTAGTGTGTATCTCAATTTGTTTTAGAAGTTACCTATAGTATTGTCTTTTTAGAATATAATTTTTTAATTGATTCTTTGTGAATTTCACATCATGCAACCCTAATCCCGCTCATCTCTCAGTCTTCCATATCTACCCTCTGCCCTTGGAACCGCTACCCCTAAAGGAAGCAAACAAACCCATCTCACTGTGGAAGCCATGGTGTGTCACAGTGTCACGCAGTGTACCCTTTTGTTCACACATCTTCACTTGCAAATGTTTATTGTAATGACTCATTCATTAGTCTGGTTTGAGGCCTCTGGCTTTGTTACATACTGGATCCTCATTGGGACTCCTCTCAGATATCCTGTTGTCCTGTGACGTGGAGATCCTGCAAGACCTGGCCCCTTCATTTGCTCTAGGAGTTTATAGATGGGGTACATTTTGGGGTGGGCCAACCCAGAACCCTGGTTCTGGGCCTGGGTGGTAGCTAAGTAGGTCAGCCTGCCAGCTCTCCCTTGCTGCCCAGGTGAGGTGAAGGAGCAGCTCTCCCAACCCATGCCATCAGAGCAAGCTCTTCCTTGCTGTCAAGGTAAGGTGTGAGGTGTGGGCCCAGCTTGCCTGTGCTTACACCATGGGCCCAGCTCTCCCTTGCCACCCAGGTGAGGGGACAAGGCCAGCTGAACTCAGCCCTCAGATAGCAGCATAGCCTTAGGCAGCAGCCCAAACAACTGGACATCCTCATGATCTCTGATGGTTACAGGCCACAGACATGGACACAAACACCCCAGACATGGCTCTGGATGGCAGAGCAGCATAGACCCAGACATCACCATAGCCTCAGGTGGTAGCTCAGGCTGCTCTCATCACACTGTTGGTCACCACACCTGAGTCTCTAGTTCTGCCTCTCTTCATGGTGCACAAACTGCTCTGTTCCTCTTCCTCTCCCATTGCTCTAGCATGAACTTGCTCATTGTAGTGTTGCCCACCCTCCACCAGGCCTCTCTAGTTTTGTTTTTTAATGTTTATGTTAGGAATAAAATTGCTTTATATCTCCAGTCTAGGACAACCAGAACTACACAGAGAAATCCTGTCTTGAAAAAACAAAACAAAATAAAAAACTAATAATGGTAATTGCTTTATATCTGTCACTATTGTTTTACTGCATTCTCAACATGGTTTTGTATAAAGTTTTTACCTTTGTATGTCTGAAAGACAAAACAGTATTGTGTTTTTCTTTCAATATTTTTTGTTTTTTGCTTGTATTGTATATTTTTGTTTCTGGTAGATTGTTTTTGAGGCAGGGTCTTACATTTCCCAAACTGGATTTAAATTCACTGTGTAGTCAAGGATGATCTTAAACTGATCCTCCTACCTGTACCTGGCAAAAACTTAGATTGCAGGCATGTGCTGCCACACTGATCTTTTAGCACACTGATTACATCACAAGGTCTTCTCCAGTGTCCCTTGACTTCTTGTCTGTACATTGAAGAGGAGGAGGTAGCCCTCCCTCCCCTGCTGGTCTGTACAGATAGTCTTTGGCAAGGGTAGACCTTCAGTATTTAGTATATCATACGATTCTGGAAAGACCAGAGGACATGAGTGGATGGAGTTTGTTGTATGTACCTCGTTGGCTGGGCTGCTACCTGGGCTACACCTGTTCTGTGTGACCACTGTAGACTCTGCTATTCAGCAGTATTAGCTGGTACCGTTAAGAATTCTGGGTAGGGTAGTCACAGCATATATTCAGTGGCAGGGCAATACCAGTTGGCATCTGCTGTTGGATAGTAGTATAGACTGGGCTCCAAGGTTAGAGAGATTTGCTGTGTGGATGGCATCAAACAGGTGGGTCCAGAGGATTTCTTCATAGAAAAGCATAATTGAAGATAACTCATGTCAGAGAGAGGAAGTGGGGTGGTTTGTTGGCTGAGCTGAGTGTACCCATCTCATACATATCTGAAAGGCTCATGGGTGGGAATCTTCCTCATCTCATGAGTATGATCTTTGAGTGGGCTTTTTGGGAGAGTAGAGCTGTTTCTTGACTTCCTAGACCAAACAGTTCTATTCCTCTTTTCTCCAAGGTGTCATTGGGATAGCTAGCTATTTAAGAACTCAAGGTAAGTTCTCAATACTTCTGAAGACAACCAATTCAAACCTGTAGGTGAAGGTATGAAATTGGCTTGGATCTTGGATTGAGTGCTGTGGGTTCTGATGGGGAATTCCCAGCCTGATCCAGAAAGGCATGTACCCCCACCCTATCCCAAGGTATGAGATCTCTCCGAGCCAGGCCAGGAGGCCAGGTTGGTAATGTGAGAGAGGCAGTGGAAAGTCAGCGCCTTTCTGTGGGAGCATGCACCCCAACAGGCCTACCCCGTCAAGCTGAGGCAGCAAAGCGGGAGCTGGTGCTCAGGATAAACAGAGGACCAGTGGAGGCTGGGGGGTGTGTGGCCTGATCAAGAAGTGAACTTGGCTAGGTTGGTGGTGGCAGCAATGGGGCAGAGATGACCCCCCAGCTGCCAACTGTAGGGACCTAGCTAGGTGGTAGACAGTCCAAGCCTGGCCAGCAGTGGATCCTTCATGGAAGAACACATGCCCCAAAATAAGAAGACTCACAGTCATCTTGGAGGTATGGAGAAAAAAAAAGGTTTATTTTGTGAATTGGTATTATATACCTTTGGGTAGTAGGGAGGGGTTTTGGTAAGTGGATGTGTTTTGATTCAGGTATTGTTCAATCAGAAGAAAGAAAATGGAATGCCTAATTAATTTATGGGCAGTGGGGAAAACTCCAGGAAGGCTAGAGGACTAGACTGAATGTCATTGGCTGAAAGGCAAGGCATCAACAGACCTCATTAGCATGGGAAAGTCAGAGGAAAAATAGGCATATGATGCATCCCTGGGGATCAGAGGAAAGAGGGGATTCCACTGAACAGGGGAGTCTGTTGTTCTAGCACTGGGCTCAGGGTCCTTTCGGCAATGCCAGACTTCCACCCTGTCAACAGAAATCCCCACAGACTGCCACAGCTGTAAGGACATACGTACCACAAGGAGAAGACATATGTGATCTCCATGAGCTTGTCTTTGGAGCTGAGGCAGGTTGGTCTAGCTCTATTACCTCTGTAGTTTGCTTGAGAGGAGACTGCAGTGTCTACTAGCTTTGAATCTTTGAGAAGTCTGTAGCTGCCACCAATTCTCTTTCCACCTAAAATACCCAAGAAAACCTCTGCCCTGGTGCTGTCTAGATTTGAAGAAGAAAGAGAAGCAACATGACCCAAGTCAGATTGTCCTAACACCACCTCCTACTCCTCTTCTTCCTTAGATTTATTTAATTTTATGTGTGTGAGACTTTTGCGTACATGTATGTCTGTGCACCACATGTGTGCCTGGTGCCATTGGAGTTTGATAGAGGGCATCAGATCTCCTGGAACTGAAGTCACAGGCAGTTGTTAGCCACCATGTGGGTGCTGGAAACCAAACTTGGATCCTCTGCAAGAGCAGCCTGAGCTCTTCACCACTGAGACATCTTGCCAGCCTCTTGTTCTTACATTTCTAATTCCATTTTTATTTGTCTCTGAGATCTAGCTCATATTTGTCTCCAAGTAACAGTTGTGAAAAATACATTCTGGTCTGGATAGGAGCTACTTGAACTTTGTCCAGACGCTACAGTCACCATCTTACCCGTATCATTCTCCTGTTTTTACATCTGTGTAGACGTTTTGAAAGTTTGCCAGGAAGGAAAAACACACAAGGGACAAGCAACTTAAAATAGTGCAGGCCTTGACTCAGGACAAAACCTTGTAGAGGGGCCTCTAAGGATCCAAGCCTGCCATTCACTTACAGGCTGGAGTAGATACAGGGCAGAAAGGGAAGATTGGGAAGAAGACCCCAAACAGCGACATGGCAGCTTACAAACATCAGTAACTCCAGTTCCAGGAGACTCAATGTCCTCCTTTGCACTCTGAGGGCACCAGGCATACACATGGTGTACATACATACCTGCAGGCAAAATTCTCACAAGAAATTAAGTCCTTTTTTTGTTTGTAGTTGCTATTGCTGGAGGTGACAGTGAGTGCTCTGTAACAGTAAATTTTTATTTTTTCTTATATATTCATTAATACTTAACAATTACCTATAAAGTTCCTAAATCCTAAAACCCAAACCCTAACTCTAAGACCTAATATCTAAAACACCCAAATACCTACAAAACAAACACTTAACACTAACCTAAAGTTTCTTTTTTTGTTTTGTTTTTGAGACAGGGTTTCTCTGTGTATATCTGTCAGTCCTGGACTGAGTTTGTAGACCAGGCTGGCCTTGAACTCACAGAGATCCACCTGCCTCTGCCTCCCTGAGTGCTGGACTGTGCACCACCACCGCCCAGCCTAAAGTTTCTTAAAAGGATATTTTTTCAGATTAATTCTCTGGGCATGGATCTGTATGGATGGATGATCTCTGCAACTTTTCAGTCTTAAAGTCTATGAGTCTCGTTCGTCAGATCTTAAGGTAGTTTATAGATTTAATCTGTTTCAACCATTGAAGTGGGGCGGCCCTTATATCAAGCAAGAATTGCCTCTGCAGTCCTAGGGCCCACTTATTTACAAGATGAAAAGTTTCTTAGGCTCACCATTCAAGTGCTTTTAGGCTCCGAGGGAAGATAATGCTCCATTTAGATGTTTTAGAGTGCCAGGGAGGATCTGCCTTTGGATTCACAACAGGTCGGTGCAAGATGGTGATAAGCAGCGGAGTGTGGTGAAGCCTCTCAACAAGATGAGGAGGAAGACCCCCAAGGCTGCGTGGGCTTGTGATTTAAATCCTTTGTGTCATAAAGAGTCTCTGAGAGGATTCTGGCCTCTCATTGCCATGGTTCCTGGCGGGCTTTCTAAGGCACGCCCCTGTCTACAGTTCCATGATCAAAAATGTCATTTGCCTTTGGCGGGCTTTCCAAGCACATCCTTCAATGCCAATCACATCCATTTGTAATTGGATCCACCTGTACCCTTCACCTGAGACGCCAAACTTCCAAAATCCCTAATCCTACCACAGTGCTCGGTTAAAGAATGTCAGGTGATGAAAAACATCTCAGTTACCATTGCTGGGGTCCTTAGGGCAGGGCAGGCAGGAATCTAGAACTACCTACTTTAGTTGTGGAAACCACATTACTGGAGTTATGTCCATCATCACAGGTCCACCAAAATAGAGAAACTTCACAAAACAGCATGGCTCCAGGTAAGTAGACCAATAAACATGGACATATTTTGCACTAAACAGTTGTGATATAGTCTGTTATATCCCAGTGTAAGTAATATCTGCCCCATTAGTGACTATTTTAAGGTCTTTTGAATTTGCTGTTGATGAAACGTGTGTACCAGATGCTGTGTTGCACACCTGTAGTCTCAGCTACTTGCATGATAGACAAAATTGCAAGAATCAAGAAAGTCCTAACTCATCTGGGAAATAAGAAGACCCTACTTTAAAACACAATACAATGAGGCCAGCCTTGATGGCGCATATCTCCAATCCCAGCACTCAGGAAACAGGCAGGCAGATCTCTCCAAGTTCCAGGCCAGCACAGTCTACATAGGATCTAGAGCAGTGGTTTTCAACTTTCCTAATGCTTCAACCCTTTAATAAAATTCCTCATGTTATGGTGGTGGAAGACCCTGCTCTAAAGGCCGCAGTCTACCATATCTGGATAGCTATCCAAGCTCGGTACAAAATGGAGGACTCCCCTTCTCAGTGAGGTGGCTTCTTCTCTGTCTGATCTTATCTGGAGAGTGTCTAAGCACGACTTCCACATCCTCCCCCTCTGAAGAAAGTCATGTTGTCTATAGTCAAATTGCTGGTTCAGCTTCTCAGCAAGTACCTGGAATTCCTGGAATTCTTCCTATAAATGAAGCCTTCTCAGCACCTTAGCCAATAATGTACACTCACCCTGGGAATCCCTACCCACTCCCCAAAGATCTATATAACCCTTGTTCACCCTGAATGAAGTTGAGCTATTTCACTGATGCTGTTCCTGGGAGTCATTCCATCATACCCGTGGCCATCTGAACCCTGCCCACACCCTCATGGACTGGTGGTCAACAACCCTCAAGGAAGGGGAGACCCACAGTGGTGACCCCCAACCATAAAATTATTTTTGTTACTATTTCATAACTGATTTTGCTACTGTTATAAATCATAATGTAAATATCTCTGCTTTCTGATGGTCTTAGGTGACCCCTGTGAAAGCGTTGTTTGACTCCTAAAGGGGTAGCAGCCCACAGGTTGAGAATGGCTCATCTAGAGCTTTATAGTAAGATCCTATTTCAATAATTTTTTTTAAATGAACCTCCAGATGAAACATATACACTAAAGTTAATCACACAATTAACTGCTGGTTGGCTGGTGAGATGGCTTAGCAGGTGAAAGCACTTGCCATGCAGCACTGACAACCTTGAGTTTGACTCCTAGATTCCATGATGAGAGGAAAGAACTGACTCCCCCAGATTGTCCCGTTACCTCCTCGTTCCTGCTGTCCAGTCAGTTCCATCGAGTCAGTAAGTTGAGAGGCAGGGCAGTGGAGTTGAGTTTGTGGCAGTTCAGTTTGTGGAATTCAGAGGCAGTTTTTACAGGGAGAATTTTATAGAGACAGGTTGAAGAGAGAACAAGCTAGACACAGGTGAAGACAGAACAAGCCAGACACAGGTGAAGACAGAACAAGCCAGAGAATGAAAAGGAGCCAGAAGATTAGAACAGATTGCTAGAGTTAGTTTGAAGCCTAGCAGAACAATCCAGTGAGAAATGGAGAGATACCAAGTGAAATCAGTCATCTTGGAGAGGAGTTTGAGCCAGAATAGCTGGTTTGAGCCAGTACAGGTGAGTTGAGCCAGTCAGTCAGAGTTCAGAAAGAGCTAGGAGCTTATTCAGCAGTAAATCTCAGAGGCTGAAAGCATTCTAGGCCTAGATTAGATTATATGGAGGTTAGGAGCTTAGGTTAGCAGATGGAGGCAGTATGCCTCTGAGATGACAATTATGTCAGAAGAATAAAAGTTACTGTTATAGAGAACTGACTTCTAAAAGTTGTCCTCTGACTGCCACACACACACCATGCCATGCATGCACATACCCACCAATGCTAAAATAAAAAATTTAAATTTCACAAATCTAAAAATTGTCAGCTAGTATCCACATATGAGAGAATCTGTGGCATTTGTCTTTCTGGACCTGGATTATCTCACTTAACAATAGTATTTCCCACTTCATTCCATTTTCTTATAAAATTTCCCATTTTATTTTTCTTTACAGCCAAATAAAACTCATGAAATTTTTTTTTCAATCATCACAGACAGCTTTGCTGGGTGTAGTAGTCTAGACTAGTAGTTGTTTTCATAATTGAAGATACACTTCTGCAGTTGACAAATCTGAAGTTATTCCAATGGGCCTGTCTATTTTCTCTTGGAATTCATTCAGGTACTTATTCACATCCTGTATGAGTCAGGGTTCTCTAGAGAAACAGAATTTATAGGATGAATATATATAAAGGGGATTTATATGAATGGCTTTACAGGCTGTGTTCCAGCTATCCAACAAAAGCTGTCCACCAGTGGAAGGCCCAAGAGTCCAGTAGTTGTTCAGTCCACAGGGCTGGATGCTTCAGCTGGTCATCAGTGTGTGCACTGGAGTACTGGAAAAGCAGGCTGTAATGCCTGTGAAGGAATGGGCTTGCCAGCAAGAGCAAACAGGCAGAGAGAGAGCAGACTTCTTTCCTCCACATCCTTTCTATAGGCTGCCAGATGAAAATGTGGCCATTATTAAAGGTGTATCTTCCTACCTCAGACATCCGGATTAGAAATGCTTCTTCCCTCTTCAAATGATTTAATTAAGAAAACAAAACAAACAAACAAAAAACCCTCATGGTGTGCCCAGCCCTGTGGGTTTTAGTTAATTCCAGATGTAGTCAAGTTGACACCAGGAATAGCCACCACACACCCTCTTTTATTTCTTTAAACATCTTTATTATCATTTAGAAAAAAATTATTTGCCTAGAATTACATCTAAATCACTGCCATTGGGGGTAATTTACTCCAGGACTGATAGATTTGGAGTAGGCAAGTTTTCTTGGTTTTTCACATTGCTTGTGGTTTGCACTAGCTTTTGTGATTTTTTTAAAAAAGATTTATTTTATGTATGTGAGTGTTTTTTGCCATCACGGATGTATGTGTACCATGTAAATACATGGTATCTACTGGGGTCAGAAGATGGCACAGGGTTCTCTGTAACTAGAGTTACAGGTGGTTGCAAGTTACCATGTGGATGCTAGGAACCAAATTCAGGTCCTCTGAAAGAGCAACAAATGCTCTTAACCACTGAGACATCTCTATCCCCTGTATTTGGGCTTGAACATCTGGAGTCAGATCATTATTTGAATTTTAAATTTTTATGTAGACCACTTCTTTCAATTGAAAGTGTTAGAAGTATTTGGGAGAGACTAGTTTATATTTGAATTGAAATATCATTTTCCTCTGTAAAACTGATGTTTAGGGAATCGGCTCTATCCCAGCTATTCCCTGAAAACAAAACAACAATAACAACAACAAAAGTTACCATTCAATGGTACACCTACTCTAAAACTACAGTAAAATTGACTATGCAACAATCACCCCTAGCACTTATCAGTAATAGCACTGTGTGTACCAATTGATTATGTAGTGGACATAAAAGAAGAGAGAAAGAAGAAAAAAGCCAGTAAGATTAGTGGCTAGGATTGGCATGATAGAAAGTAGAAGAGGGCAACATATACAGGAGGGGAAACTAAAGACCCAAAAATAAGTCAGGGGCTGAAGGAATTTTGGCTACAGGTAGTCTACGAAGAGAGAGGCAAAGAAAGACACACCACCAGTTAACAGAACAGCGCTGTCTCTAATGAGGTCAGGGATCCTGTAAAGCAGGTCAGACTATGTTCCTTGGAGAGAAAAAACAAGAGGAAAAACAAGAAAGGATTAAAAGAAAGAAAAAAGGAAAGTAATGTAGGGCAAGAACAGAGCAGAACTGACATGTCCTGCTAAAATAACTTGGGTATTCAACACAGATGGGATCTGCAGAGAAAGCTGGGTGGAGATATAGGAGATGGAAATGGACCAGCCTGATGGTTGGCTTTCATTTGCACTCTCTCACACCCTCTGCTGCTGGAAGGCCCTGCAATGGGCGCTTCCATTCTCCAGTCTGAACCTGTGTGATCTGATTACCCTTGCAGCATTTCACAAGCAAAGCCTCCAATCTGGTCCTACCTCTTGAATTCCTGCTGGGCTTCTGCTGTCAATGCTGGCCTGACCCCTGGGCATCTCTTGCCAGCGTCTTGAATGCTGTTTGGTATCCATGTGAAAGTTTTGCTGCCATGCTTCTATGTCTGGAACCATTAGCCAAAGTACTCCTTTTTCCGTAAGTTCATGGTGTTTTATCACAGCAACAGAAAAGCAGCAAGTACAGCAATATTCATATTTGAGTCAAGATCTCTCACACTGTTCTTCCCTCAGGTCTCAACATATAGTTCAGTGCTACTTGGTCTGAGCTTCTATAAAGTTCAGAGCTTTTTAAAAAATATTTTATTTATTTATTATATATACAGTGTTCTGTCTGCATGTACCCCTGTAGGTCAGAAGAGTGCACCACATCTCAATATAGATGGTTATGAGCCACCATGTGGTTGCTGGGAATTGAACTCAGGACCTCTGGAATAGCAGCCCGTGCTCTTAACCACTGAGCCATCTCTCCAACCAGAGCTTTTTTTTTTAAAGATGTATATTTTTTCTCCCCAGCCCCCCCTTAGTCCAATAAAAGGCTCTTTTTCTTATAACAGTAAATGCAATACAAAACAATAAGAACAATTAGGCAGCAATTATGAAAATTATAAGGTATAACATACATTCCCAATGTCCAGTCCATATGTATTTGGCAACTAACATTCTATTATCTATCTATCTAGATGAGTTTAAAGTTCTATACCTAACTCAGTTTCTATCTTAACTTGCATTACCAACTTAAAAACATCATCTTAGACCTAGAACATCCTTTTAATTCCTAAACAACTTAAAGCTTTTGACACTGTAGCAGTATCAGAAGAAGTTTTTTGAAATGGCATTTTGCTTATGCTCTATTGGTTGTCAGTGTTGAGAATTCAGAGTTAAAATGAAATGTTTTCCCAGATTCTTCTGTTATCATGCTTCTGTCCTGAGTAAGACCAGGAAATATAAACAAAGAGACCAAAGTATGTGCAAGCTGAGAGTAGAACAGAACAGTTTAACAGTGATGAGGAAACCCATCAGCAATGCTTCCTATATATCCCAGACGACCCCCCCAAATGTCAACAGTAAGAAGGTAGAGGCAGGAGGCACGTACCCACAATGTCGCCTATAACAACCTAGAGTTCCTCTAGTTTTTTAGAGACCTTGACTTAGCTCAAACGGAGATCCGTGGCTTCAGTGCAAAAAAGAATTTCCAGACTAGCCAGTATAAAGCAGAGTTGGTGGTTCATTAAAGACATTAGTACTGGCTAGTATTATGTCAATTTGTTACAAGGTGGAGTCATCTAAAAGGAGAGAACACCAATTGAGAAAATAAGAAAAAAATCCATAAAGTTGAACTGTTGGCATGCAAGCCTGCAAGACAGGGGAAGGCCCAGCTCATTGTGGCTGGGGATACCCCTTGACTGGTAGTCTTGGGTCCTATAAAAAAGCAGGTTGAGTCAGCTACAAGAAGCAAGTCAGAAAGCAGCATCCATCCATAGCCTCTGTATCAGCTCCTGCATTGCTTGAGTTCCTGCCCTGGTTTCCCTCAGTTATAGATTGTTAACTGGAAATGAAGAGAAAGTAACCCTTTCCTTTCGGTCATGATGCTTCTCACAGCAATAGAACCCTAACTAAGACAATATTTAAATATAAGCTTAAGCATGAGGATTCAAAGAAAGAGAAGTGCTCAGAAAGAAGAAAAACAGGAGAGTGTGGTGTGGACTTCTCTGAGAGAATGAATGTTGTAAGAATCCCTGCGAGTGTACTGCTGGCAGAGAAACTATCTGAACTTCAGGAAGCAGGAAGTAAATTTGGTTCAGCACAACTTAGTCGGCTAGGCTGCCTCAGACTTCTGAAGTCTGGCCTTGAGCAGTTTTTTTGTTTTGTTTTGTTGTTTGGTTTTTTGAGACCAGGTTTCTCTGTGTAATATTCCTGGCTGTCCTGGAATCATTTTGTAAACCAGGCCTTGAACTCACAGAGATCCTCCTGTTTCTGCCTCCCAAGTGCTGAGATTAAAGGTGTGCGCCACCATGCCCAGCCTGAGCAGTTTATTTTTTTATATATTTAAACTTGGTACAATTTTGGAAAAAAAAAAACTTGGTGTAATTTCCTTGTGACAATTACACCACAATAAAGCTTAAAGTATGACCATATTGAAACTCCTTTGCAAAGCACCTGTGCCCTCTTCTGTAAGAATGGGCTCTATGGACTAAGAAACAATTCTCAGGAGTCTGGGGGATTTGGGTGAAGGCTGGTACTATAGAATAGCAAAGATTACCAGGTGATTAACACATCCATTCTCAGCCTTCTGGTTGGAAAACAGGCATAGGCATACCTTCCATTGAGGAGAAAGCCTGCGTGTATAACATTTCTGGTTTCTCTCATGCTTATCTGTGAGCGCTCAGACCTCATGCCCTCTACAGAATGTCACACTTCATTGTCTTTGCAATAACCATACATAGGATTTGGGTGGGGTTTGAAACTAAAGAACCTAAATGCTCCTGAGGAACACCTGGCAGGATGTCAGCTGATAAGGTAAAACAGTGATCACAGAGATGGAGGAGTGTAAGAATGTCCTTACTGTAAACAAGGTTAGTCCTCTTCATCTTGTTTGAGAGTCCAAGAAAATGTCTGGAAAGGAATAGAAATGTCTACCTATGAAAGGGATATTATATTTCTTCACATGAAATATTAATTGTGCTGGAATTCTTGCTTTTCAGCTGGTGAGAGGCTTCAGTCAGATTCTAGGGTGAGAGGATCCTTTCCCTCCCATGTTTCCATAATTTACCCTCTATCTTGCCTCATAGTGACCCCAAGTCCATCTTCAGGATATTAACATAAGGGCTGGGTTTAAACAGAGGGCACAAGGTATGCATAAATAAGCAATCCTGGCCAACTGAGGCTCTCAGCTAATTCTCCAGCATCATTTTCACACATGTGTTACCATGCTCCCTGCCATGAAGATTGTAGTGTTTTGAATATACGGATATTCATACCCCTGTAGATTCATGTGTTTAAATGCTTGTCCATAGGGAGTGGCACTATCAGGAGGTGTGGCCTTGTTGGAGGAAGTGTGCCACTGTTGGGGCAGGCGTTGAGGTCTCCTATGCCCAAGATACCTCCAGTGACACTGTCTCCTGCTGCTTGTGGATTAATATATAAAACTCTCAGCTTCTTCTCCAGCACCATGTCTGCCTGCACACCACCATGCTTCCTACAATAGCAATAATGGACTAAACCTCTGAAACTGTAAGCCAGCCCTATGGAAGTGTTTTCTTTTATAAGAGTTGCCTTGGTCATGGTGTCTCTTCACACCAATAAAACCCTAACTAAGACAATGACAATGGAATAAACCTCTGAAATGCTAGGCAAGCCTCTAATTAAATGCTTTTCTTTATAAGAGTTGCTGTGGTCATGGTGTCTCTTCACAGCAATAGAACAGGTTAAGACAGATGCTCACAATAAAAACCCAGGAAATCAACACATTCTCATAACAACATTTCAGCAGTGCTTAGTGCCAAACCATGGAGCCATGAGGGAGGGTTGGTTTCCTGTGATCTGTTCCATGGGGAGTATTCCTGGAGGCTATTCCTTCACACTGAGGGCTAGTCATGATTTGTGCACTGTGGAGAATATACAATATCCCACCTGACCCAAACGAAACTACCCCAATTGAACTACTTCTTAGGTCCTAAAACTGTTTGTGGGTTCTCTAACACTACCTCAAGCATTGGGGAGCATGACTGAGGAATGTTAAAGCAAAAAGAGACAATAATATGAAGAAGTTCCTTTAGTTAAAAATGTCTTCAGCAAATTGGGGGAGAAAAGATCCCGTGGAGATTGTTAGTTTCCTCCTACGGCCTGGGAAGGGGCTAAGTAAACAAAAAGGGATGGAGTTTACATTTTATCCTCAGGATTGACTCACTGCTGTTGTCAGTTTTTCTGTGGTGAGTTGTATTAATTATCACCCTGACAAAATCTTTAGGTTAGAAAAGCCATTGGAAGCTGGAAGTAGTACTTGATGGCTATTCTCATGGGAGCTTGGACCAAGAATGCTGAGAGAAATGTGGGTCTGGTAGGGTCTGACTCATGAGTTCTGGGGGGAATAAGGACTCTATCAGGAACTGGGCTAAGGACCACTTGTGATATTTTCATCATGAATTTAGCTTCTTTCTACTCATGTCTTAAGAACATGAGTGAAAGCTGGGCAGTGGTGGTGCACACCTTTAATCCCAGCACTTGGGAGGCAGAGGCAGGTGGATCTCTATGAGTTCAAGGCAAGCCTGGTCTACAAAGACAGTTCTAGGACAACAAAAGAGAAACTCTGTCTCAAAAAGAAAGGAAGGAAGGAAGGAATTTGAGTGAAGTTGAATTAAAAGATAATGGACTGATTTGTCTGGTAGAGATCTCAAAACAAACAGCAATGAGGCTGGTGCTGAGAAGGTGGCTGTTAAAGAGATCAATGCCTTTAAAGAGAAACCTGAAACAACAGGAAAGGTGTCCTGAGGGTAAAACCCCAACACTACATACTCATATAATAAAACAAATGGATACAATAAATTCTTTTTTTAAAATACTCTTTGCTTGTTTGATTTGTTTTTTGAGATAGGGTCTCTCTAGGTAGCCTTGGCTATCTTAGAACTCATTATGTAGACCACACTGGCCTTGAACTCAGAGATCCACCTGCCAGGCATGTATACCATGGTGTTTATCACTTCTAGGGGAATCATGAACATTTTATTTAAACCTTTATTTCTATTTTCTTATTTACAAAATGGTAACAATGAAATTAATTCCTTCAGGGATGGAGAGGTGGCTCAGTGGCTAAAGGCTCTTCCTAATCTGTGGAGAATTCAAGTTTGATTCTTAGCAATCACATTGTGACTCATGGATGCCAGTCATTCTAGCTTCAGGGGTATTGCAAGTCTCTGACCTCCATAGGCACCAGCATTCATGCAAATACCCAATCAGTGAACCACCCATACACATAATTATGAATAAAATAAATCTTTTAAAAAAGAAAATAACTCCTTCACATTGTTATGAGCATGCAATGGGTTAAGCCACATCAAACATTTGAAGCAGTTCCTTGCACACTGTCTTAGGGTTTCTATTGCTGCAATGAACTCCATGGCCAAAAAAACAACTTGGGGAGAAAAGGGTTTATTTTGCTAACACTTCCATAGCACTATTCATCATTGAAGCAAGTCAGGGCATGAACTCAAACAGGACAGGATCCTGGAGGCAGGAGCTGGATGCAGAGGCCATGGAGGAGTGAGGGTGTACCTATAAGCTATTTATTAATAACTCTTAATACCTTCCAACCCACCAACCCAAGGCACATGAGAAAGGTCACCAAGATGAAGGCATCCTCAGTGCAAGTCCTTGGGGCAGTTAGTCAAGAGTCCAGCCAAATCAGCATCACCAAGGAACAGACGCAATCAGCAGCAAACAGCAATGGGAACACAGCAACCAACAGCAGCGGAAGTGGCTACCTGGCTCCAGTATCCGAAGCAGTGGTGATGGCAGTTGCCGTACTCCAACTTGGAGCCAAGCTCTCTTCAGCCTGTCTGAGCTTGCCAAACCCCACAGGGCAGGGGCAGCTCTCCACAAATGGTCTCAGTGCAGCAGCTGCTCCAAACAAGGCTTCACCTGGGCTCAGCACAACCTAGGCCACAATCTTCTACAGCAGCAACTGATGGGGTGAGGTTAAGCATCCTAAATGTGAATTAATTGGTCCTGCTTGCTGTCTGTTACTTGCATTGTCTCTGATTGGTTAAATAAATGCTGAGGCCTGAGATTGGACAAAGACAGGCAGGACTAAAGTGTGAGGGTTTCTGAAGCAGAGAGGTAGATGAAGTAGAAGGAGCCTCCAAGACAAGCAGAAAGAGCAGGAAGGAAGATACACGCCATGGGTTAGAGAAAAGAACGTCATTCCACGTGGCCTGGAACATAGGCCTAGAGTGGAGAACAGCAATCCAAGGGATGTATGTATATATGGGGTCATATTTGGGGAATAGAATTATGAGCTAGTTTAGATGGGCTAAGATTGCACAATTCAGGCCAAAGCTTGTTAAAATCCTTCAGGTGTCTCTTTGTGCTCATTTATAATGAAGGATTAAGGATTAACACTGCCTACCAATTAAATATAATATAATATAAATGCTAGTAAATAATTTAATTAATCATTTTTCTATAAGCAACCTTCAGCAAAGTGTTGTCTTGAGTTTTTTGAAGTGAAGCAGCGATGAGCAGCAATGAGAAACAATGCCAAGCAGAAAAGCCCCTCCAAGTTTCCAGGTCTTCCTTTTTATACTCCCTCCAATTATGCAACAGGATGTTTTTCATTGGCCAACCTTATGCCCTCCTCACCCTCACGAGGTACTTCCTGTTGACCAAGATCATGAGTTTTCCAAGGATTCTGTCTATTAAAGAATGTAAATCAGGGTGATTTGTGTGCCCCTTTCATGTCTGTTTTTCATCTGTAGACAAAGCGTTCCCACAACCCTTACTTGAGACCAAAACAAAAAACACATCTGTTCAACATAACTGTGTTTCCAAAGAAATACAAACTTCCACCACAGAGGGGGGCTGCTTACTGACTTGCTCCCCAGGGCTTGCTCAGCCTGCTTTCTCTCTTTTTTTTTTTAATTTATCTTTTATTTCTTCAAGTTACATCTCAATCACAATATCCTCCCTACTCCCCTTTCCAGTCCCACCCACCCACCCTCTTCCTCCTCAACCCTTCATCCCCTTCCTTTTTTTTTTTTTAAGTTTAAGGTATATCTTCCCCCCCCAACAGCTCCCCCTTTCATCTCTCTAACCTGAAATGTCTTTATACTACAAGATTCAATACAGAAAAGTCACATGTTTTATCCTCATGTCTCCTTATTTTTCTCTGTAATGGTTTCAATTTTTCCTGACTTTGGCAATTTTGAAGAATGGTAGTACCCAATTTGCAGAATGTTCCTCAGTTTTGTTTTCTCGTGATCAGATTGAGGATCTATATATTCGGGGACAATTTCCCCGAGTGAAACACTGCTCTCACTGCATCATATCAAAGGTACCTGGACCTCTGATCATTAACCCTGAGTATTACCGTGACTTAATAAGTCAAGGGAGCAATGCCTCTCAAGCCCCTCAACCACAGGTTACTATTTTTTCCTTCTGATATTCTGTTCTGAAGGTGAGTCACTTAAAGTCAGGGAACTTGGCTATGCGTATACGTATATGTGTATAAGCCTGTATGGCTATGCGTATACGTATATGTGTATAAGCCTGTAGGGCCAACTCATCCATCTCTTTTCCCTTTATTATTCAGTAATTTATTCGTGATCATATGGAGTCATTAATATGTGATGATTTGGGATATAATTCAGTACTGATTTATTTATTTATTTATTTATTCTCCTTGTTTAGTTAGTTGGTTTCATGCCATTTTGACATGGTCCCAACATTTTATCTTTTTAATATTCTCTGCTTTTTTGGAATCATATTAGTAACTTTCTGTAGAGAGCTGCAACGTGCCGCGCCTTAAAAATGGCGCTGGTCTCCGCCTTCCACCAGCCCGACAGTGAGCGCTCTCGATGATAAACAAGTCCATATTTGGCTAAGACCGCTGATCTGGCTTGCTTCCGCATACGTGGGCCTCTAAGATAGCACCACTTGGCTTTACTTGATTGGCTGTTCATTTAGTATTTAGCCTGTGGGTTGGGTCTGCCCGGCCTCTTCGGAAGACTGTTTTCAAGGGACCTGAATAAACTGCAGGAGAAGAGCTTTTGTGAGTTGCGTCATTTCTTGCTGGTCGAGAGGGACGCGACAACTTTCCTGTTGTTGGTATAAAATACCATGACCAAAAACAATTAAGAAAGTTTATTTTATCTTAGCGTTCCAGAGAAAGTCCATCATGATTGGGAAGGCATGGCAGCACAAGGCCGAGAGGTCATATTTTATCTACACACAAGAAGCCGAAAGAGAGAACAGGAAGTGTTACAAAGCTATAAAACCTCAAAGCCTGCCCTCAACAAGGCTTCACCCACTAAAGGTTCTGTAACCTCCTCAAACACCACCACCAACTGGAGATCAAGTGTTCAAATACATGAGCATATTGGAGATGTTTTCATGCAAATAACCACATTCTGCCCCTGGTCCCCATAGTCTTATGGCCATGTCATGATATAAAATGTATTTGTCCAATTTCAAAAGTCTCCATAGCTTTCAACATTGCTTGAAAGTCTAATGTTTCTTCTGAGACTCAAGACCTCTTAACTGTAGCACTCTGTAAAAAAAACAAAAACAAAGGACAAGAAAACTCCAACACCCCTCCCCAAACTACAAAGGCATAGAATATACATTTTCATTCCAAAAGGGAGGACTTGGGGCATAGTCGGACCAAATCATGACCTAAGCCCAGCAGAGAAAAGATCAAATCTTATGGCTTCATGTCCAGTATCTGAGTCTTTAATTCCAAAGGGCTTAGATGGCTCTGCTCTCACAGCCTGACTGCCCGTGAACATACATCTCTTTCTTGGGCTGGATCGTGTTCAGCTTTCCTTGGCAGATATCTCAAGGCTTTGGCATCTCCAACATCTTGGGGTCTCTACTGCAGCCCAGGCTTCACCTTCACAACTTCATGATATGGCCTCCCTGTGACCCTGCCACGTATTGCCTGGTTTCATTGGCTCTTTAAGGCTGTAAAGGAAGAATTCGTGGCACCTTCAATCTTGCAGTTTTCTTGTCTTCAAAACCAATATGACAACACTGGCAAGTTTGCTGCCAGCTTGGGATGGAGCACAGCTGCACGGCTTCTGTATACTGGAGCAGTCATGTTTTATGCCCCAGTTTCTCCGTGAGAGGGCAGTGTGTGGAGCCATGAGCATAGGGACAAAGCACTGGTGACACCAGGCTTGGAAAGTCTGGCAAAGAAAGCCATGGGCAGAAACAGAGCTAGCCATGTGGTTGCAATGAGCAAATCAACAGTAAAAGGGCTTCCCAGGCCCTTCAGAACTTTGCCATGCCAAAGTGTTCCCTGTGTAGTAGACATGGAGCTACAGTGCTCATTGTTGGCCATATCTAGTTTTGGCCTTGCTTCCAGGTGATTGCTGCTTGGTAATTTCTCCTCTGTTTTCTTTTGGCTAAAGATGCTTACTCTGTATCATGAAATACATAGCTCCTTCCTTCCTATTTTATTTTATTTTATTTTGAGACAGGGTCTCTCTACATATCCCTGGCTGTCCTGAAACTCACTAAGTAGACCAGACTGGACTTGAACTCACAGAGATGTGAATTCACTGTGTCACCACACCTGGCTAGCTTGTTTCATTTTTACAGAGACTCATAGGGAAGTTTACTGTCTCCGAAGAGGCTTAGAACAATATTGGAAAAGTTAAGATGATGGGCCAGATTTCCTCATCAGGACCAGTTAATGAGAATAAACCATTTGGCAGAGCATCTGACACAGCAAGCTTACACACCTGGTGCTGTGGTCGTTGAAGAGCGTGCACAAATTCATTGGGCATAGTTAAAATTAAGAATATGACAGCATAGTATGAAAGAAAGAGAGCTACATGTGGTGGCACACACCTTTAATCTCAGCACTGAAGAGGCAAGAGGCAAGCAAATCTCTTGATTCAAGGCCAACCTGGTCTACAAAGCAAGTCCAGGACCGCCGGGGCTGTTACACAGAGAAACTCTGTCTCAAAAAACTAAAGGAAGGAAGGAAGGAAGGAAGGAAGGAAGGAAGGAAGGAAGGAAGGAA
>CAJQZJ010034265.1:1836688-1855965 GCA_907164525.1 Lophiomys imhausi
GCCAAACTCATTCTACGAGGCCACAATCACCCTGATTCCTAAACCACACAAAGACCCAACAAAGAAAGAGAACTTCAGACCAATCTCCCTCATGAACATAGATGCAAAAATACTTAATAAAATACTAGCAAACCAAATTCAAGAACACATCAAAAGTATCATACACCATGATCAAGTAGGCTTCATCCCAGGGATGCAGGGATGGTTCAACATACGAAAATCTATCAACGTCATTCACCATATAAACAAGATGAAAGAAAAAAACCACATGATAATCTCGCTAGATGCAGAAAAAGCATTTGACACAATCCAACACCCCTTCATGCTAAAAGTTTTGGAGAGAACGGGCATACAAGGGAGGGCCGTACCTAGAAATAATAAAGGCAATATACAGCAGGCCAGTGGCCAACATCAAAATAAATGGTGAGAAACTTAAAGCATTTCCTCTAAACTCAGGGACAAGACAAGGATGTCTACTTTCACCATATCTCTTCAATATAGTACTTGAAGTTCTTGCTAGAGCAATAAGACAACTAAAGGACATCAAGGGGATAAACATCGGAAACAAAGAAGTCAAATTATCCCTATTTGCAGATGATATGATAGTATACATAAGCGACCCCAAAAATTCAACCTGAGAACTCTTACAGCTGATAAACACCTTCAGCAAAGTGGCTGGATACAAAATTAATTCAAAAAAATCAGAAGCCCTTCTTTATACAACAAACAAATGGGCTGAGAAAGAAATAAGGGAAACAACACCCTTCACAATAGCCACAAACAACATAAAATACCTGGGGGTAACTCTAACCAAGCAAGTAAAGGACCTGTACAACAAGAACTTCAAGCCCTTGAAGAAAGAAATGGAAGAGGCCTTTAGAAGATGGAAAGATCTCCCATGCTCATGGATAGGTAGGATCAACATAATAAAAATGGCCATCCTACCAAAAGCAATATATAGATTCAATGCAATTCCTATCAAAATACCAACACAATTTTTTATAGACTTGGAAAGAGCTAGTCTCAATTTCATATGGAACAACAAAAAGCCCAGAATAGCTAAATCAATCCTGTACAATAAAAAAACATCTGGAGGTATTACCATCCCAGATTTCAAGTTGTACTACAGAGCAATAGTTGTAAAAACAGCATGGTATTGGTATAGAAACAGACCAGTAGATCAATGGAATCGAATTGAAGATCCAGAAATAGACCCACACACTTATGGCCACCTAATTTTTGACAAAGAAGCCAAAACGGCACAATGGAAGAAAGACAGCATCTTCAACAAATGGTGCTGGTCCAATTGGATGTCCATTTGTAAAAGAAGGAAGTTAGACCCATACTTATCACCTCGTACAAAACTTAAGTCCAAGTGGATCAAAGACCTTAACTTAAGGCCGGTCACACTAAATCTACTAGAAGATAAAGTGGGAGAAACCCTCGAACTAATTGGCACAGGTGACAACTTCCTGAACAGAACACCAACAGCTCAGGACTTGAGATCAACAATCAATAAATGGGACCTCATGAAACTGAAAAGCTTCTGTAAGGCAAAGGACACTGTCATTCGAACAAAACGGCAGCCTACAGACTGGGAGAAAATCTTCACCAACCCCACATCTGACAGAGGGCTAATATCCAAAATCTACAAAGAACTCAAGAAATTAAATGCCAAGAAACCAAATAATCCAATCAAAAAATGGGGGACAGAGCTAAATAGAGAATTCACAAAGGAGGAATCCCTAATGGCTGAGAGACACTTGAAGAAGTGCTCAACATCCTTAATCATCAGAGAAATGCAACTCAAGACGACTCTGAGATTCCATCTCACACCTGTCAGAATGGCTAGGATCAAAAACTCAAATGACAGCACATGCTGGCGAGGGTGTGGAGAAAGGGGTACCCCACTCCATTGATGGTAGGAGTGCAGGCTTGTGCAACCACTATGGAGGTCAGTCTGGCGATATCTTAGAAAACTTGGAATAGCTCTGCCTCAGGACCCAGCCATACCACTTCTGGGTATACACCCAAATGCCTCTTCACGGAATCATAAGGAAGTTTCCTCATCTATGTTTATAGCAGCCTTATTTGTAATAGCTAGAAACTGGAAACAACCCAGATGTCCCTCAACCGAAGAATGGGTTAAAAACTGTGGTACATCTACACAATGGAATATTATTCAGCTATCAGGAACAATGAAATTATGCAATTTGCAGCCAAATGGATGGAACTAGAAAAGCTCATCCTGAGTGAACTAACCCAGACTCAGAAGGACACATATGGCATCTATTCACTTATAGTAGGATTTTAGCTATATAGTAGAAGGTATCAATACTACAACTAACACACCAAAGGAAACTTGGACATAGACTTCTTATTTTTAATTTTTATTTTTTATATATTAGTTATATTTTTTTCTATTTTTTAGTCTTTTTTATCTATTGTATGCTTATTCATTTGTTTGTTTAGTAGTTCTCTCTCCCAGGCAACGAGACACTTTTCACTGATGGTACTGCTTCATAGATCCCCAATGAATGAAGAGGCTCTTGGCCCTCATATGACCTCTCAACTGTGATGAGGGACTGTTATATAAGGACACCCCACCCCAGTGAAATGGGATGGAAGGGTTAGGAGGTAAAGAAAAAAAAATGAAATGTGATGTTTCGGCCTTTTACTACTAACTGTCATGAACTGTTTAGGATAATTAAGAAATGCAAACTAATGGTTATGCAAGCCGGTCATTCTGTTAGGTACTATGACAGCCTATTATAGTTACTTGCTAAGCTAATCAGAAATAAACCTGCTAAGAGACAAGCAACATCTGCTTACCCTAATATAAGAGATAGATAGGGCCTCTTCAAAAACCTCAAGAGATCTGCAGAATATGGCAAAGATGTTTTCATAACTTTAGATTTTTTTATATCAAGACATATCAACTCCTGACAGCACCCCCTATTCTCCTCCAAGTAGAAGATGAGCATTGAAGAATCTCCAGTGGGAGATGATTGAATTAGTCTCAAGCCTATCTCTTGGTAGGAAAAGCCCCTTGCCCCAACTGTAGACAGAATGCTGTCCAAAAAGGACAAAACCTGGAAGCAGGTAAGTCCACAGCCTAGCTCTGCCAAGACAGGGTAGTAAGTCCTTCATAACCCCTGCTCTACAATCAATGTCTGTCAGAGAAGCGGGGCCAGACGACTGAAGAGCGATGCTGTAATGTATGGAGAGAAAATGGGAACTGTCCAGGCAGCCACTGGTATGTAATTTCTTAGTTTGGGAAGCTGCAGACCCTGTACTTCCTATAAAATCAGATATATTTATCCCTCTCAGGTCTCTGAGGTGATTGAAGAACAGATAGATAAAGTCTCATGATTAAATTTTGAGTTGTTTAGGAGTCAAGAGAGTGTTATACATCTAAGAAGATATTTTTAAAATTGTGTTGCAATTAGTATGAATGTTGAGTCAGATATAGAACTTTAAACTCATGGAGATGTTTAGATAGTAGAATGTTAAAGTCAGGTACCAAATACATATGGACTGGTCATTGGGAATGTACGTTAAGCCATATAACCCTCATAACTGTGGCCTACTTACCTCTGTTGTACTGTATTGTATTTATTATTATAAGAGAAAGAGCCATTTGTTGGACTGAAAGGAGAAACTGTAGGGGGAAATAAGATATACCTTAAACTTAAAAGAAAAAAGAAAGGGAAGAGGATGGGGGGTTGAGGGTGGGAGGGTGGGACTGGAGGGGGAATAGGGAGGGGACTGCGATTGAGATGTAACTTGAAGAAATAAAAAATAAAGGAAAAAAATAAAAAGAATTATAAAATAGTAATGTGAAAAACTGATATACAAATTTATACAATTTTTAAAAAGCGGGCAAGTTCTTGTATAGGCAAATTAGACTGACTCTGGAACAAATAGAAAATTTACAATGAGTCAGTTAAGACTCAAATTATTTCAGATAAAAAACTTTGTGCAATGATCAAGTAAAAATTATAAGTTGGTATAAGTGATTTACAAGCTCTTACAGGATAAAGAATATGTGAGGTTTCTCCACGTACTGTATAAATGTTATTAGTGAATATGATGGTTTGATAAAAATATTTTTCATATGAGAAAAAAAAAAAAGAAAGCCAATGGCGAGCTGGTGAAAATGGTTTTGACTCCACAGAACCCCTGGGAAGATTTAAAAGACCCTGAAGGGCTCATGGATGGTTTTTTTTTTGTTTGTTTGTTTTTTCGAGACAGGGTTTCTCTGTGTAGCCCTGGCTGTCCTGGACTCACTTTGTAGACCAAGCTGGCCTCGAACTGGCAAAGATCCGCCTGCCTCTGCCTCCCAAGTGCTGGGATTAAAGGCGTGCGCCACCACTGCCCGGCTGTCATGGATGGTTTTTTGAGAGTACCTGTTTTACCACATTCTCTTGGCTTACTTAGGACCGAGAAAGTCATAATTTTCTTCCCCAGATTGACATCTACTGTTCTATGGGCATCTTATATTTGGCATTATAGGAACTATTGAAATGAAAAATGATATTCTTTCTTTATAACTGGCTGCTTTTGGAACTGATAGCATTGTGTTCTTATTTCATATCTGGATCTGGTTAACTTTTTCCTCATATAAAGATCTTTGAGCTAGAAGCTTAAAATCTTTCCATTTTTTGACTACCTTTCAATTCTTTCTTCTACTTAGGGACAGCAGTAATTAGTTTTATTTTATTTTTATGTGTAAGAGTGTCTTGCTTGCATGTGTGTTTGTGCACCGTGTGTGTGTGCTTGGTGCCCACAGAAGCCAGAAGAGGACATGGGATCCTCTATGACTGGAATTACAGATGGTTGTAAGCCACTATGTGGGTGCTGGGATCAAACCTGGGTCCTTTGGAAGAGGAGCCAGTCCTGTTAACCACTGAGCGGTCTCTCCAGCCCCTAGGAACAATAGCAATTCTTGAATTAAATGTTTCTGTTCTCTCCTGCTATAATCTTTTTCTCATTTCATTCATTGGAATGTTTTTATTACACTTATTTATTTTATGTGGGAGGATGTTATGACAACATGTGGAGGTCAGAGGATGGCCTGAAGAAGTTGGTTCTGTCTTTCCACCATGTGGGTCCTGGGATTAAACTCAGGGCATCAGGGTTGACAGCAAGCACCTTTATCCATCTCGCCATCTCGCCAGCCCTTTCATTCTTTTCCCCGTTTCTCAGCGTGCTGGTCTTTCTCCTGTTAACTCTCTGACACATCTATGGCAGTTCATGCTTAACTTTTTCTGCATCTTTTTCTTGTTTATTGCTGTTTTGATTTCCTTATAGTATTACTATATTTTACGCTCGGTGTGTTGTATCTTGCTATCTTTTCAGCTCCTTTCTTTCCTCTTTATAATTTTTGCTCTCTGTTTGAAGCTGTGGCCATTTACATCTTGATGAAGACCTAGTTACTAGCAAACAAAATAGGAACTGTGCATTTTCCTCGGCTCCAGCATCTCTAGTCCTTGGAATGCCTTGTCAGAGTTCTGGCAGTTTGATTGCTCACATACATGCATCTGGTCCTTTTCCTTGGGTCTGTCACACATGTCCTCAAGCAGCTTTGACATAGCAAGATGACATTTTATAACTTTTGATGCTGAGATGTGGAGAGACTGCAGTTTGCATCACTTGGCATTTTCCTCAGTAGGAGGAGAAACTCTTCCATGGCCTCTCTACCATACCTCATCCTGGGCTTTTCTGGGAACAAAAGAGGATTAATTGAGTGATGAGTTTAGAGAAATGGACTGGGTTCCTTCTGTCTCTCTGCAGAACATAGAATCTTCTTCTCATCCTCATCCTTATCCATCCTGTAAGATGCCCACGGACAAGCATGGCCTCAATAGGAAGGGCTGCATTAGTTACTTACTGATTCATCAACAGCATCTTTCTTTTCTTTTTCTTTCTTTCTTTTTTTTTTTTTTTTTTCCGGAGACAGACTTTCTCTGTGTAGTCCTGGCTGTCCTGGAACTTGCTTTGTAGACTAGACTGACCTCAAATTCACAAAGATCTGCCTGCCTTTGCCTCCCAAATTTTGGGATTAAAGGTATGCACCACCACTGCCTGGCTGTCAACAGCACCTTAAGGAAGGAAGATGTGTTGCTCATAGTTGGAGAGGACAGTCTGTTACGGTAGCAGGAGCATGAGGTGTGTGCTCACATGTCCTTAGTCAGGGAACAGAGGCAACTGCTTCTCTGCTGCCGGCTTTCTCCTTTTTATTCAATGTAGACCTGGTGGTAGGTAGTGTTGTTGGCCACATTCAGGGCAAAGATTCCTTGCACTGTTGAATCTTTCTGAAACATTATTATTTGTTATCATTATCATGACTGAGACTGATCTCACTACGGAGACCGGACTGGCCTGGAACTCACTGCGTAGGCCAGTATTCCATCCTGTCCCATAAAATCTCATTTTTTATTTCACAATGAAAAATGCATTCATTTTTCAATTCTAAAAATCCTCATAGTCTGAACAAATCCCAAGACTGTTCAAAAGTCCAAAAATCTCTTCTGAGACCCAAGGCACTCTCTCAACTGGGGGCCTCTATAAAATCAAAACACAGGCTACATACTTCCAGTATAAAATGGCACAAAATAAACATTCACATTCCAGAAGGCATGAATGGAGGCATAGTAAGGAAAGATCGGCCCAGAGGAAGACTAAAATGCGCTAGGAAAAATACCAAGTCCTACAGCTCCCTGTCAGGCTTGTGCCAGAATCATCCAGTATTGGAAGCATTTGGGCAGCCCCACTCTCTCTCTCAGCCCTGGCCCCTGCAGCACACACCTCCTCTCCTGGGCCAGCCCACCCTGCTCATGCAGCTCAGCACACGTCCCATGGTCTTGGCATGGCCAATAGCTTGGGGTTGCAGCACAGGACTCATCTTCACAGCTTCAGCCTCCTTGCAGAAAGTCCGATTTGACCGACATCACTTGTCTTCAGCAACCTTCTGGACCCTCAGTACAAGCCCCACAGCTCCTCCTACAGTGTCATGGTCTGCTGCCTGCTCAAGCTGCTCCTGGCCCTGTGACCCACAGCTGTACCCACCTCAGAGTCTGCCAGGCAGCTCCTGGGAACCTCCTCAGGATGTTTTGTTCAAACAAGGAACCCTTTTAGTGGCGTACTACTTAGATTTGTGTTCTCCCCTTTCAAATCAATTTGTGTTTTCACAAAATGGAGCCTTGAAATTAGTCGATTACTTTTGTGTTGTTTTGGGTTTTTTGTTTGTTTGTTTCGAGACAGGCCCTGACTGTCTGGAACTCATTTTGTAGACCAGGCTGGCCTCGAACTCACAGAGACCCACCTACTTCTGCCTCCCTGGTACTGGGATTAAAGGCATGTGCCACAACTGCCTGGATCAGAGTTAATTACTTTTCCATTCAACCTCATTTAACCTCTCAGGGCACAGGCAGAACGCAGCCAGATTCCTTTCTGAATATAACACAATGGCCTCTGGCCCAGTCCATGATAATCTTTGCTGCCTTTTGGAACACTCTGAGCTGGCCCTCTCTGTTAGCACTCCTCTTCCACATCCTGGCATTCCAGACTCCCAGCGGAATTGCTTAGAGCCAGTGCTAGGGCTCCCGGTCCTCCTGCAAACCAGTTCTCAAAGTTTGGGAACCACGTGGTCAGGCTGATCCCAACAAGGACCTCACTTCTTGGTACCGTTTTCTGAGTTGGTTGCTTTTCTTATGGTGGTGACAAAAGCAACTTAAGGGAGGATTTGTTTTAGCTGCAGTTTGAGAATCTAGTCCATCTTGGCAGGGAAGGCAGGCTGCAGGAATGTGAGGCAGCTGATCACGCGCAGTTGGGAAGTTGGTGCTCAGATCTCTCTCTCCTCTTCAGTCTGGGACCCCACCCCTTGGGACAATGCTACCCACATTCAGGGCGAGTCTTCCTTGCTCTATCAAACCTTTCTGGAAACACCTCAGAGATATGTCCAAAAGGATGTTTCTGGGAGGATTTTTTTTTTCAGATTTATTTGTATTACTTTAATAATGTATATATGTGTGCGGTGTGTGCACACGAGTGCAGGTGTCTGCAGACTTGGATCCCCTGAAGATAAAGGCTCAAGGGGTTGTGACCTACCTGACATGGGTGTTGGGAACCAAACTCAGATCGTTGGGAAGAGCAGAATGTGTTCTTTGTTTCATTTTACTTTATTTTATTTTGTGAATTTCACCTCATGTAGCCTGTTCCCTCTCCTCTCCTACCTCCCCTCAGACCTACCTCCACATAAAAAAAAATCATTGAAATAAATATCATTGTGGAAGTTGTAGTGTGTCTGTCTCAGTGTCTTACAATAGTCCCTTTTGTCCATATGTTTTTGCTTGCAACTGTTCATTAAAATGGCTCCTTGGGCTGGTATGAGGCCTCTGACTTCTGCTACTTTGTCAATACTGGAACCTCACTGGGACTCTTCTTAGATATGCTATTATTTTCTGGTACCATGGAGATCCTGTAGTTTTGGGTCTGTGGAACTGGCCTCTTCATGCACTCCAGAAGTTCATCTATGGGGTGGGCCAACTCAAAGCCCTGGTTCTGGGCCTGCTCTCCTGAGGGCTGCAGTTCCTACATCCAGGGCCAGCTGTTGTGTGCTTCCCATGAAGGGTGCAGGGACTGCTCTCCCAAGTGCTGCAGCATGTGAGGGGCAGGACAGCTCTCCTGCTCCTGTGACCCCATCAGGGTCAGATCTCCCACCACTGGTGGTGAGGCCAGAAGGGAAGGGAGGGTATCTCTCTCTCACTAACATCTCCAGAAGGCAGACAAAAGGCAAGGCTAGCTCTCCCATAATTCCTACATCCAGGGTCAGGCAGGGCTTCCCCTAGTCTCTGGTTTGTTTCCTGTCTTGGGAGCCCATCTGGTGCTTGCCTGGTATTGGATTAGTGGATGACACAGGCTAGCTCCCCTTTCAGGCCCCATGGTACCAGAGTGATGTTGGTATCTGGCTTGTTTTTTACACACACCCCACCCAGGAATGTTAGGCTACTGTTCATTCAGATGTTCAAAGGTCAGAACACTGAACGTAGACATAATCTCCCTCCTCTCTGCCACCTACTGATGCACATGTGACACAGCAGCCACATCTGCAGTGCCTCTAGGGGCAGACAGAAAGCGTTCTTAATCACTCACTGATTCTTTTCCTGGTGCTCTAGTAGTCAGGATTCTGTACTCACTGAGCCACTCCCCACCCCCATAATGATTCTAAATCTCAACAAAATGACAATGAAGGTCAACACTCATAGGAGTCCTGCATTTGGGGAGCATAACCCTCTAAACCCCCACACATGGTGGACTGGGAACACTTGTTCATAAGTAGGGAATAAGTTTTTGGAGGACAAACTACACATAAAGAAGCTTTTGGTGAGGGAAAGTATGTGGCTTTGAGCTTTCAAATTTAGAGTGTGCTTGACATGTTTTAAAGACTTCATATTAGGCCAAGTGGGTTTAATACTCGCAGCTTTGAACTTTTGCAAAAGCCTTTAAGTCTTAATCTGCCTTTTATTTGGATCTTGGCAGGTTACTACAACATGTGTCAGGACATTGCAGCTCGTTTATCCACCAAGGCAAACTCACACGTGCTGGGCTTTAAGCAAAGATACAGATCCTAACAGTGAGGTCTCTCTCAGGCAGGTCTCAGTGCATATCTCTGCTGCATTCTCAACTGTCAAATCTGGCCCTGGTCTTATGCCACCTGTGTGGGCTTTGTGGAAACTTGAGAAGTTATCTGGAGACTCTAGAGGACCTCAAAAGCAGGTACAGCCAAAGCAAGAATGTGAAGGAGAAAAACCACAATCTCATGTGTGTTTCTTTTAGGAACCTGTAGGCAAAAAAAGCAGCTGCTTTTAAAATACAAACTGGCCAAATCCATGTGAACCTCAGACCCTTGTGAAAAATGGCTTTAAATTTTGATTGTCCCCAGGAGGCTTCTGTTTTCATGATAATGACCTTCTTAAAATTTTACTTACAGTTTTGATGCTAGGATTTAACTCACAGCCTGCCTGCTAAGAAAGCTCTCTGCCCTGGTTTACATACCCAGTCTCCATGGTATCTGGATCTGTATGTGGTTTTGTGTGTTTGTGAACATGCATTGAAATGCCCATTTGGTTTATACACTTTTGTATGTGAATGTTTACTTCAGAAGAAAGTTTATTCGAAAAATGATTCATGCCAAATGATTAGTGGACAGCATTACCTGATCAAAAATCATTCTTTTTTTTTTCTTCTTCTTTCCTCATTTTCCCTTCCTTCCTTGCTTTCTTTTTCTTTCTTTGGAGACAAGGCCTTGCAATATTGCAGAGGCTGATCTTGAACTCTAGACTGAAGCAACCTTTCCACCTTGGCCTCCTGAATAGTAGAAAACCAGTCATGGGCCACCATGTCCAACTCACTTGTATTTTAAGTAAATATATATATATATATATATATATATTGTCTCACGTGCATTGGTGTTTTGCCTGAATGTATGTCTGTATGAAGGTGTAGGATCCCCTAGAACTGGAGTTACACGTGATCTGCCATGTGGGTGCTGAGAATTGAACCACCTTTGGAAGAACAGCCAGTGCTCTTAACCTCTGACCCATCTCTCCAGCCCCTTAAGTAAATATCTTAAGGTTTGTTATTATTTGAATATGAACTATCCCCTGCTCAGGCTCATGTATTTAAATGCTTGGTCACAGTAATCTTGGGGAGGTTATGGAACTGAGCCCTGCCAGCAGATGTGGGTCATTGGGAGCAAGCCTTAAAGGTTATGTTTGCAGGGTGGGCATGGTGGTGCATGCCTTTAATCTCAGCACTTAGGAGGCAGAGGCAGGTGGATCTCTATGAATTCAAGCCCAGCCTGGTCTACAAAGCAAGTCTAGGATAGCTAGGACTACACAGAGAAATCCTGCCTCGAAAAACAAAACAAAGAGGTTATGTTTGCTTCAGATGCTGGCCCATGCTCTCTTCTTCCTGGTCGGCCAAAACGTGAACAAGCCAGTGTTAGCTCCTGCAGCCACAGGCCAGCTGCTGCAATGCCCACACCTTTGATGTTGTGACAGACTGTACCCTCTGGAACTGGGATCCAAAATAAACCTCTCCTCCCTTAGAACATTCTATTAGGTTTTTGTCACAAGGAAAGTAACTACTATACTGCTCAAACAATGGTTAAGTAGATATCCTTTGATGTGAAGCCAAGGGTATCCTAATGCATCAGCTAGTTTATCTGCGCTTACAAACTTATCAGCATAAGTTCAAAGCCAGCCTGCTCTACAGAGTGAGTTCCAGGACAGACAGGACTACACAGAGAAGCCCTGTCTGAAAAAACAAACAAACAAAGACCCAAGTAAACTTATCAGCATAGAGTGCTTTATACTAGTCCTATATTAAAGTTTTTCATATTTTATGTATTTACTTTGTGTGGTCATGTGTGTCTGTAACAGAATATTTTTATTGAACACATTTATATTTATTAATACTTATCAATCACCTATAAAAATACCTAAATCCAAAACCTAAACCTTAATTATCTATAATCTACCTAAAAATACCCCAATATCTATGTAAGAACACTCTAATCTACCTAAAAACATCCAACTAACACTATTTTAAATTCCTTAAAAGGATATTAATATTCTTAGCATAGGTCCATGCAGGATGGCGTGGTTTATGGCAGTCCCATCAGGTAGTCTCTTAAGCTTAAAGTCTGTTGGGCCTTATTTTGCCAGTTCTTAAGGCCAGTTTATTTTCACCATCAAATTGCGGCCAGTTTATAAAATCAGTCAGTCCCAATGGCCAACTGAGAGCAACTTTTTCAATCAGTTAAGGTTTGCCTCCAAGGTCTCTTTGGCCCAGGCCAGTCCCAAGCTTCTCCAAGGCAGCTTTGTAATACTCTGCTTGCCTCAATCACTTCTCTGGCATTTGGGGGTCTCAAGACAAACGTTTTTAAAAGACCCTCTCTTACCAAGTTTATGCTATGCCTTTGCCTTAGGCTATAGCAGTCTAAATTCTGTTAATGGCATACCTTGTGGTGCTCTTCTTCAATGTGGCCTCTCAGTCGGTGAGGGCAGGAGGAAGAAGAGAGTGAGACCGTGTGGATCTCTAGCTTATATGAGGTCTCTATGGCATTCTCTCCTGATCTTTGGTGGTCTTGAGGGTCTGGGACCTCCCATGATGCTCAGCAGCCCCATTGCTTCACACAGCAAGTGACGTCATCTGTGTGGCTTGCGAGGTTTCTTAGTGACACTCCTTCAACAGGACATATCATTCAGCCACAACTGGCTCCGTCCAGATCAACAAGTAAAGGGACGCCAAGCTCCTCCCCTATGTGTTGCCATATGTAAATCTGAACTGCCTACCAATTTCACTAAGGAGACCTGACTTCTACCACATGTGTCTGAGGGCTTTTTCCATGCCACAGCATGAATGTGGAGGTCAGAGCACGACTTGAAGGATTGAGTTTGGGTTTTTGTGTTTGGCATTAAGTGCCCTAACCCATGAGCCATCCCATCAGTCCATCCTGTTAATATTCTAAAACTGTCATGTAAAAGAAATCATGTTCCCTTTCATTCCTGATATTATTAACATATCAGCTTATTAACTATTTACTTGCCAATATTGCTGTAAGTTTCTCTATTTTACATTTATTTATTCTGTGTGTGTGTGTGTGTGTGTGTGTGTGTGTGTGTGTGTGTGCACATTCATAGTGGTCAGAGGACAACTTGTAGGAGTTGACTGTCCCCTTCATCGTGTGTGTGGGTGATCAGTCCTGTCAGCTAGTGTCTTTACCACACAAGCCATCTTGTTGACCTCAAGTTTCTCTGTTTTTAACATCTACTTTGTTTTTATGGATCCCTCAACAGTTTCCTTTCTATCTCACTAACTTACGTTTTACTTAAAATATTTTGTTATATTTTCTTTGAATTGACCCTATTTTGTAAGATTGCCTGTTTCTCTTTTCTTTCTTTTTTTTAATTAACTAGCTATGTGTATATATGTATGATATTTGTGAGAGTAAGCCACATATGCCATGCTATACATATGGGGGTCAGAGGACAACTTGGAAGTTGGTTCTCTCCTTCTACCATGTGTTCTAGAAATCAAATTCTGATAGCACGGCTTGTGCTTTTAACCTGCTTCCCCAGAGAACACAGATTCAATTCCTGGCACCTACAGGTTGGCTCACAACACTCTGTAAATCCAGTTCCAGGGCATTTGACTCCTTCTGGCCTCAGAAGGCACCAGGTATTTACATGGTTCTCTGATACATGTGTGTTACTTTATCTGCCCCTGCACGTTAAAAGAAGAAACTGAACACAAAGGGGGAATTATTGATGGTTGTTATGAAAGAACTTATTCCATTATTGGGAGCTGGGTGTACTTCCAGCTCAATGCAGGTGAGGGTGCTAGGTTGCTCAGAGCATTGTTGGGGGTGGGGTGTGCACAGTGAATGCAGATGGGGGTGCGAGGTTGCCAGGCACATTGTTAGAAGAAGGGTGTGAATATACACCAAGTCAACTGGAGTCCCAAGTTGCTAAGCTATGCTTTATATACCTCAGCACCATGAAAAGATAAAGAAAATGTAAATATTGACAATAGAGATACAAAACATGATCCAACCATATGCTACGTAAAAGAGACATGTTTCAGACTGAGGGACAAAGAGGTTGAAAGGATAGAAAAAAAATCTGCCATGTGACTAATAACTGAGAGTGCTCCAGTGGCATAGTAACTGATAGAGGACAGACAGCTGTTACTAGAGGCAAAGAGGGCATTTTATAACAGGAGCCAAGCAAGACCAGGTATGGAGGGGCGTGCCTGGTACCACAGCACTCCAGAGGGCAAAGTAGGAAGATTGTGGGTGTAAAGGCGTTGGTAATTGTAGCAAGATTCTGTCTCAGGGCTAGAGGGTGTGTGTGTGTGAGACTCAATCAATAACTCATAACAATTATAAACATTTGGATCCTTAACAAATGAGCCTCAAAAATGGGCAGGATTGAAGCTGTAAGATGATCCAGTAACAATAACTTGAGACGTCAATACTTCAAACTCAAAAGAACTACTGGATAGGATCAACAAGGAGGTGGGCTTGGACATTATAAACGGAGGTAACACTCTCCCAGGCCAGCAGCATTTATTCTCAGATGAACATTGCCCAGGACAAGTTCACGAGATCATCTCAACTCATTTAAAAGAATGCAAAGTATACAAAGTTCTGGGCTTGGTGGTAGAGGACTGTTCCTAGACATTTCGGAGGCTGAGGTAAGAGGCTCCATGTCTCCAGGTCAGCCTGGGCAACTCAGTGCTACTCCACCTCAAATACATACATGGCTTTTGATCCAGCTCAGGGGTAGAGTGCTTATCTAGCGTGCGTGAGAGCCCTTGTTCAGTCTACAGTACTGTACACAAGTAAATTATGCAAAGTACAATCAATCAATGGAATAAAATCAGAAGTCAATAACAGAAGGCTATCTGGAGATTTTATACACTGCTAAGTAGCAAAATGTAAGGAACATTGACAAGTGTGTACACTCTTTTATGAAAATTATTTATTTTTATTTTATATGCATTGGTGTTTTGACTACATGTGTGTCTGTCAGATTGTTTGAAATGGGAGTTACAGACAGTTGTGAACTGCCGTGTGGGTGCTGGGATTTGAACCTGGGTCCCCTGGAAGAGTAGTCAGTGCTCTTAACCACTGAGCCATCTTTCCAGCCCCGTGTGTACACTTTTTTTTTTTTTTTTTTTTTTTTTTTGGTTTTTTGAGACAGGGTTTCTCTGTGTAACAGCCCTGGCTGTCCTGGACTTGCTTTGTAGACCAGGTTGGCTTCTAACTCCCAAGTGCTGGGATTTGCCTCCCAAGTGCTGGGATTAAAGGCGCGTGTGTACACTCTTAAGATATATATATATATTTTTGAGACAGGGTCTCAAAACTGGTCTCAAACTCACAGAGATCTGCCTGCCTCTATCTCCCTAGCCCTGGAAGCAAAGGTACAGGGTGTGGGTGTTGATTTTAACTTACTTTTCTTAAAGGTCCTTAAAGAAAGTGACTTTATAATTATCTACTTTTTAGTGATCTCTTTGCAAAAATTAAAATATTGACCTTCAAATCCTTAGGAATCTTTGATGAAACTTTAAACTTTTCTTTTTTTTTTCTTTCTTTCTTTCTTTTTTTTTGGATGGGGCCTCTCTGTGAGTTCAGGATGCCTTGAACTCCATAGTTAGGGTTGCATAGCCTTCCGTGTGGGATTGCAAGCATACACTACCACACTCAGCTTATGTCCTGGACAGCGAGCTGTCAGAGGCTCATATATCCATGTGGTGCTATTGGCACTGGAATGCATGTATGTGACAGGTTACACAACAGCCTGGAAGTGTATTGACTCACTGGTGACTGCTGGTTCTCATCATACGCCAATGATAAGAACAAAAGAGGGACAACAGTGGATTCAGAGGCTCAGCCCCTGCTGCACCCTATCAGTGAGAGCTCTGCTCCATCAAGAGACTCACAGAGGGAAAAAAGAAACAGAGGCGCAAGAGAAGACTGCACCCCTCCACGGTCAGACTTCCTCGGTCAGCCAGCCAGGGAACCCAGAAAGGTTTCTAGTGAATGCTGTCCGTATTCTGTCCTTCTCGAGTGGCCGAGCTCTCAGGATCCAGGTCACACTCAGTTCCAGAGTCTGAGCCGCACAAAAGATAGGCTTTCACTCAGAACTCAGACACTTGTAAGCCATTCCAAAGGAGGTTTCGCCCAGCAGGCAGCCAACCTTTGACATCGCAACTACACATCATCATCTGTATGCTTGAGGATTGCACAATCAAATCACAAAATAAATCAACGAATCACAGAAACATCTCCTGCTTTACGTGGGCTTATAATTTGTGTTGGGCTAGATTCACAGTTGCCCTTGTTTGCAGGAGGCCTATAGGCTGTGGGTTGGACGTAAAGGTAAGGATTCACATACAGCTTTATCTTAGGAGACCACTCGGAGTGGCACTTGCCTTTAATCCCAGTGCTTGAGAGGCAGAGGCAGATGAATCTCTGTTCCTGGCCAGAATGGTCTACAGAGTGAGTTTCAGGACACCCAGAGCTATACAGAGAAACCTTATAGACAGAGAAAGAGAGAAGGAAGAAGGAAGGGAGAGGAAAGGGAGGGAGGGAGAGAGAGGGGAGACCACTTTGAACTTGACATTCAGCTACTTTTAAGAACATTTGGTCCAAATAGCTCTTGGAAGAATAATGCATCATTCTTCAGTTCTATGGCGGTGAGTTAGGCTTTACCAGGCCAAGGATGTTAACATTTTCAGAGAGCTGGTTAGCTGAGTGCTGTGCATGGCCTGAAGGGGATGGGACAAGTCATGGCCCCTCAGAGGGCAGAATTATTAGCAATTGGCCTTAGACAAGGAAACTCATATTCAATCTCTGAGCAAGAAAATAAATAGCTGACCAATAACGGGAAGCTGAAGGCATCCCAAGAAGTGAAATAACAACTGAAATGGGGATCCCGGACCTCAGCCTACAGAGCCAGAAAGGAAGTGGACCCTGCATCCAGTCATTTTAGGTTCTTAGACCTATCAGAAAAATAGTGGGTTTTTTTGTTTTTGGTTTTTTGCTTTGTTTTGTTTTAGGATGTATTTATTTATTATGTATGCAATGCTCTGTATTGAAGTATGTAGGCCTGCAGGCCAGAAGAGGGCACCAGATTTCATTATAGATGGTTATGAGCCACCATGTGGTTGCTGGGAATTGAACTCAGGACCTCTGGAAGAGCAGTCAGTACTCTCAACCTCTGAGCCATCTCTCCAGCCCAGTTTTTTTTTTTAAACTTTAAAAAAAGTTGTGAAACTGTGTGTGTATGATGTATGTGAGTGTAGGTGCGTTCACCCATGTTTGAACATGAGGCCAGAGACCAGAGGTATCTTCTTCTAGCAACTTCAACCTTTCTATTTATTTATTTTTGATTCAAGGTCTCTCACTGAATGTGGAGCTTACAGTTGCAGCTAGCCTGGCTAGCCAGCAAGCCCCCTGAAATCACACTACCTCTGTGCTGGGGTTACATGAATGCACCTCCAGATTCAGCTTTTACCTGGGTGCCAGGTACCCAAATTCAGTTCCCCATGCTGGAGAAGCAAACACACTCTTCCCCCGGGTCATCCCCACACCCCATACCCCTTGCTTCCTCCCCTCCAAGGCATTTACTTTTAACCTTTGTATCTGTCTAACATTCTCATGACTATTAGGTAACCCTCTTGGAATGTACGGTTAAGCCTAGTTAATGTTTGCTGTAGTCTGATGAAAAGCAGACCACTAGCCTCCAAAGACCCCAAAGCTGAGATGCTAACAGATAACATCTGAAACCCATAGGAAAGATCTGCTTGATGTGGCCCCCATACCTAATGCCCCAACTAGGATATTTGTTAAATGTATTGATTTATGGGGCTGGAGGGACGGCTCAGCAGTTAAGAGCACTTGTTTCTCTTGCAAAAGATGCCATCCTTAACTCCAGTTCCAAAGGATCCACACACCCTCTTTTGACCTCCACAGGTGCCAGGCACATGTGTGGCACACGTATATACATGAAGGCAAAACACTTGTGTACATAAAAAAGGACATAAGCCAAAATCAAAAAATTTTAAATGCATTGGTTTGTGACTTTCTTTTCACTTTGGCTACAAAGCCCATGTAATGTCTTCTCCTTGGGAATAGAGTTACATGAATCCAAACTTCTTGGTCTCCAACATTCCTACTTGGATCAGGGATAAACCATCCTGTATTTCCTTTAAAGCAGTTATTGATTTGTGTCTAAACATATTGCTGTTGAGATCTGCCTTTAGTAACCCTACTCATCGGGGGCTGGTAGGTGGTTGAGTCTCCAGGGCTGAACTGGAAGTTTCCTTGATCCTCTCTCTGCCCCAAGAGGAAATCTTTATATGGTTTTCTGCCTTCTACCATGGTCAGAAGGTAGGGTTGCTGCAAGTGGCTGGTCTTGATCACTTTGTCCTCCCAGAGCCAGGTCACTGGGCTGGAGTCCTGGCTGTCGAGATCTCTGGTATTGTGACACTCTTCAGGGCCTGCTTGAGCCTGGGATGGAGTCTTAGAGCCAAGTCTCTTGCTCTGACCTGTCTGTCCACTTACACTCTCAACCCAGAAGGGCCTGTACCTCTCATGGCAAGAATATATAGTACTTTCCTGCCTCTATGTACTCCTAACAAATTAGATTACAAACTCTCAATAGAAGGTTCTATTTCGGGCTGGAGAGGTGGCCCAGAGGTTAAGAGCACTGGCTGTTCTTCCCAAGGTCCTGAGTTCAATTCCCAGCAACCACATGGTGGCTCACAGCCATCTACATTGAGATCTGCCCAGGCATATATGTAAAGCAAATAGTGTATACATAATAAATAAATAAATAATGTTTTAAAAAAAGTTCTATTTCAATTGGTTTCAAGATAAATAAGCTCTATGTAATTTGAATATTTTCAAAAATTCACAAAAATTAGGGAAACTGATTCATTAGTATTCTTTTTTTTTTTTTTTTTTTTTTTTTGGTTTTTTGAGACAAGGTTTCTCTGTGTAGCTCTGGCTGTCCTGGACTCACTTTATAGACCAGGCTGGCCTCGAACTCACAGAGATCCGCCTGCCTCTGCCTCCCAAGTGCTGGGATTAAAGGCGTGCGCCACCACCGCCCGGCGATTCATTAGTATTCTTAACAAAGAAATATTCCTATTGAAATAAACTCAGAAAGATTTTAAAAACTCAAGTTAGTATAATGAGACAAATCTCTAGCAAACAAGAACAAAGTTAATGCTTTGGGTTTAGCAAAAAGAGCTCAGATGGTCTAGTGGTTATCTTCTTAGTCGTAGGCATTAAATTAAACTTACATTCATATACATGTAAATAAATGCATACTTAAAATTTTAAATTAATGTGTTATTAATTTTTTTTAATTTTGTGCATGCGTGATGTATATACACACCCATGCAAGTACATGTGGGTGATGGAGGATGACATCAAGTGTCTTCTTCTGTTGCTTTTGCCTTATTGCCTTCAGGTGGGGTCTCTCTGCGAACCAGAACCTCTCCAGTGTCTTAGTTACTGTTCTATCACCATGAAGAGACACCATGACTCTTTAAAACGAAGGCATTTAACTGAGGGCTTGCTTACAATTTTAGAAGGTTAGTCCATGGCAGGAAGCAGACAGATGTGGCTGAGAGCTTTACTTCCTAAACCTCAGACTAAAGGCAGAGAGAGACAGAGAGAGAGAGAGAGAGAGAGA
>CAJQZJ010034265.1:1863758-1887393 GCA_907164525.1 Lophiomys imhausi
TGTGGACCATGCCTTTCCTGTTCAGCATGCAGTGTGGGGTTGTGGACAATGCCTCCAGGGGACCTGGTTTGAAACAGGTGAGATCAAACCAATCCACACCCCAGAAATCTCAAAGTTGGGGGCCCAGGCCCCACACTGAGATGAGTAGACTTGGGATTAAAGCTCTCTCCCTGCTTCCACCAGCCCTGGGAGCATGTAGACAACCTGAGCACTGGCTACAGGCAAAAGGGTTACATAAGCAAGCACCCTGTTATTTCTCCCCATGCAAACAGAGCATCACCAACACTTTAAAATCCAGCCAATCACAAGCCCACTCCCAAAAAAATCCTCATACTGTCTAAGAACTATACATATATGTCTGTATATATATATATATATAAAATGTCTGTATATATACATATATATATATTTATATATCATAATCCACTGAATAAAGGGTCACCATTTATTTCATCAAAAGGGGCTGAAAGCGGTCTTTTTTGGGGGGAGAGCTGCGGACATCGTTCCAGAACGACCTGCCAACTGATATGCCTGCTCTATCCGGCTTTCATTGATAGTTGCCCAAGCAGCTTGGGACACAAGTTCCAACAAGCTGCCACCTCCACCTCTGACCGCTGCTGCCACTGCTTTAAAGGCAAACCTAGCTGCCACCACTGGGCTCACTTGAGCCGGTAGGGGCTTGTCCCCATTTGGGGCTCTTAGCTGCTTTCAGCTGATAGCCATTACTAAAGGACCAAACACTTCACAGCAGTAGGGTTTTTCTCTCTGTCCCCCTGAGATGTAACACCCCAGAAACCCAGAAGCCAGGATTTTGTGTCCCCACTGTGTTTTGCCTGAGGCTCCTTCCTGAGGTGCAGAACTCACTCCCCATCTCAAGTTGGTTTGGAGATTCGAGGCTGTCAGGATTGAGTTCCTAGAAAACCATGACTGGGCATCCCAGAGAATTGACCGACAAGGTGGTGTGGCATTTTCTTGATTGATGGTTTCTGTGGAAGGGCCCAGCTCACTGTAGATGATGTCATCTAGACGGATGTTCCTGGGGTATATGTGGAAGGGCCCAGCTCACTGTAGATGATGTCATCTAGACGGATGTTCCTGGGGTATATGTGGAAGGGCCCAGCTCACTGTAGATGATGTCATCCAGACGGATGTTCCTGGGGTATATAAGAGAGCAGACCAAGCAAGCCAGTAGGAGTGAGGCAATGAGCAGCATTCCTCCACATGGCCTCCTCCAAGTTCCCGCCTTGAGTTCTTGCCTTGGCTTTCTTCACTGATGGGCTATGATTGGGACATGTAAGCTACTAAACCAGCAGGTCTCAACCTGTGGGTTGAGACCCTTTAGGGTCACATATCAGATATTTACATTATGATTCATAAAACAGCAAAATTGCAGTTACGAAGTAGCAATGAAATAATTGTATAGTTTTGAGGATCACCAGAACATGAAGAGGAACTGTGTTAAGGGGTTGCGGCATTAGGAAGGTTGAGAACCGCTGCAAACCCTTTACTCACCAAGTAGCTTTTGGTCATGGGATTTTAACACAGAATATAAACCAAACTAAGACAGTGAGATAAAAGATCTAGTTACTTTCTTCTACATGTGAATATCCATTTGCTAAAGAGGCTGTCTTTTCTTCTGTGTGTATTTCTGGAAGATACTTCAGCTGCTGCTGTGTGGGTTTATACCTGTCTCTGTGTTCTTCCAGTGATCTACCTGTCTGTTACTGTGCCAGGACAGATACCGGGGAAATTGGAGTCCCTCTTGGAGTTTGTCTCATTAATAAGATAGTTTAACAAGGACTCAAACAGAAGCTCAAAGATAACTTTATTAGCATTAAAAAAAAAAAAACTCCGAGGCAGACAAGCTATAAATCTCAGCAACTACCCAGAGGAGGAGAATGGTAGAGAAAAGGAAAAAAAGCTCGCTGTTTGAGTTACCTGAGTGGAGGAGCTCAGAGAAAGAGCAAGGAAATCTGAAGTGCCAGAAAAAAGCAAACTCAGTTCTGGCCAGCACCAGGAAGAATCAGAAAAGAGAAAAAAAGAAAGGTTGTAAAGAGGTGAGCAGACCCCACCCAAACCTCATAGGTTTGTAGGGACTATAAGAAGGATGTGAATTCTGGAAAGGAAAAGCACAGCATCTCATTAAAGAAATAACTAATCTGGGGGCTGGAGGGATGGCGCACATGCAGGCAAAATACCCACACATATAAAATTAAAAAATCAATCTTAAAAAATAGTAATTATTGTTGGTCTCCGTACTCTGTAGCATGGATTAAGGTGAACTCACTTTGCTAGGAGGTAGTCCCTTGGCCAGGGATTTTACCAGGCCCAACTGGAATGTCATGTCTCTACTGACCCAAGATTCTTTTCTCTTGATCAGTTTTCCGTTAATGATCCTTTTTTTTTTTTTGTTACTCTAACAGTATTGTGTCATTTTTGTTACTATGACTCAGTAGTATAACTTGAAATCAGATATGATGATATTGCCAGCATTATCCTTTAGTTCAGGATTTTTTTTGGGGGGGGGCTAGGTGGATTATCTATCTGTCTGTCAGTCTGTCTATCATTTATTTTGCGTCCATATGAATTTTAACTTTTTTTTTTTTTCAAGACAGGGTTTCTCTGTGTTTCCTGGCTGTCCTGGACTCACTCTGTAGACCAGACTGGCCTCCAACTCAGAGAGATCTGCCTGCCTCTGCCTCCTGAGTACTGGGATTAAAGGCATGTACCACCATGTGAAGAGTGAGTGGCATTAGAATTTTGACTTAGGTTTCACTGAATCTGTAGATTGCTCTTGGGAGAATGGCTTTTTGTTGTTGTTATTCTTGTTTTGTTCGTTTTAAAATATTAATTCTTTCAATCCAGGAGCATGGTGATCTTTCCATCTTCTAGTATCCTCCTCGATTTCTTTCTTTGGTGTTTTAATGTTTCATTGCTGAGGTTTTTTCTCTTCCTTCATTGGGTTTTTCCACAGCTGTGGGATTTTTGTTTATTTGTTTTGTGGAGTTTTTGTTTAGAGAGAGAGAGTTTTGAGGCTGTTGTGAATGGGATTGTCTCTCTGATTTCTTTCTTAGCATGTTTGCCAATAGTAAATAGGAATGCTATTCATTTCTGATTGTTGATTTCCTAGCCTTCCACTTTGATGAAAGGGCTTATCAGTTCTTAGAGGTTTTGATGGAGTCTTTATGGATTCATAGTACACAATCTTGTCATCTGGAAGTAAGGAGACTTGACTTCTTCCTTGTATCCCTTTTATTTCCTTCTCTTGTCCTATTGCTCTGTCTAGGACTACAAACACTACATTGAATTGGAGTGAAGAGAGTATTTTGTTGTATTTTTGATCTTACTGGAAAGGTTTAAGTTTTTTCTCCATCTAGCACAATGTCAGACTTAGGTTTGTTCGGTGTGCTGTTATGTTGAGATTTGTTCACTCCATTCCTAGTCTTTTCTGGGATTGTTTGTAAATAGATGTTGAATTTTGTCAAGGGTCTCTTTGATCATGTGATTGCTCATCTTGAGTCCAGTTACAAGAAATATTTCACTTACTGATTTGCTTATGTTGAATCATCCATGTGGTTCTGGCATGAAGCTGTTGTGATCTCAATGAACGATCTTTTGATGTGTTCTTGAATTTGATTTGCAAATATCTGAGAACTTATTCTCATTGAGGAGGATGGTGTGTAATTTACTTTTGTTGTTGTGTTTTTATCTTGGGTGGTGATTTGAATGGTAATGGCCCCCATAGGCTCATGTATTTGAATGGTTAGTCATCAGAGGGTGGCACTACTTGAGAAGGATTAAGAAATATGGTCTGGCCAGGTGGTGGTGGTGCATGCCGTCAATCCCAGCCCTTGGGAGGCAGAGGCATGTAAAACTGAGTTCGAGGCCAGCCTGGTCTACAGAATGAGTTCTAGAACAGCCAGGGATACATAGAGAAACCCTGTCTCAAAAAACAAAATAAAACAAAAATAAACAAAACAAAACAGTGTGGCTTTGTTGGAGGAAGTGTGCCAACTAGGGGCAGACTTTGAGGTTTCAAAAGCCCAAGCCAGGCTCAAGTCAGGATCTTTTCCTTCCTTCTGCCTGCCAATCCAGATGTAGAACTCTCGACTCCTTCTCCAGCACCATGTCTGCCTATGTGCCACCATGCTCCCCACTGTGATGATAATGGACTAGACCTTTGAAACTGTAAGCAAGCCCCAATTAAATGCTTTCTTGGAAGAGTTACCCTGGTCATGGTATCTTCACAGCAATAGAACACCAACTATGATTCCTAGTTTTGGTATCACGGAAATACTGGCTTTGTACAAAGAGTTTAGAAGCATTCTTTCCTTTTCAATTTCATGGAATAATTGGAGAAAGATTAATGTTCTTTAAAGGTTGGGGAGATTTCTATAGGGACCCCATCTAGGCATGGACTTCTTTTAGTTTTTCTTTTTTTTTTAATTTTTATTTTGTGAATTTCACATCATGTACCCTGCTCCCTCCCATCTCCCACCTCCCATCAGACCCACCCTCCACCCTTGCAATCTGTCCCACCATAAAAAATAACAACTCATTGTGGAAGCTGCAGTGTATCTCAGTATGTCCCACAATATTCCCTTTTGTCCATACATTCTGCTTGCAAATGTTCTTTATAATGACTCCTTGGTCTGGTACCAGGCCCCTGGTTTCTGCTACTCTGTCAGTTCTGAAACCTCACTGGAACGCCTCTCAGATATGCCGTAACTGTCCTGTGTCATGGAGATCCTGCAGTCCTGGGTTGTGGAACTGGCCTCTTCTTGCACTCCAGCAGTTCAACCATGGGGTAGATGTTGGGGTGGGCCAACTCAAAACCCTGGTTCTGGACCAGCAACCCCCACTTTCAGGGCCAGTTCTACTATGGAAAGGTGCAGGGCCTGCTCTTCTGAGTGCTGCAGCATGTGAGGGGCAGGGACAGCTCTCCTGCTCTTGTGACCCCTTCTGGGACAGATCTCCTGTTGGCCAATGGTAGTGAGGGCAAAAGGGAGGGTGGGATCTTTCCCTAGCCAACACTACCACATAGCAGACCGAAAGCAGGGCTGGCTCTCCCACACTCACTCCCTCAGGGCTGGCTCACCCACAAACCCCACATCCAGGGCTGGGCAGAGTTCTTTTAGTTTCTGGTTTGTTTCCTGTCCTGGAAGCCCATCCAGTGCTTGGCTGGTACTGGTCTGTAGTCATCTCAGGCTACCCCATGGCGCCAAAGTGGTGTTGGTATCCAGCTTGCTTTTTTTTTTTCCAGGAATGTTAAGCTACTATTCATTCAGATGTTCAAAGGTCAGAACACTGAATGTAGACATAGCCTCTCTCCTCTCTGCCACCTACTGATGCACATGTGACATAGCAGTCACATCTGCAATGCCTCTAGGGGCAACTGTCTAGAGTCTTTCTAAATGAAGCAGCCATGAGCACCATTGAGAAACAATGCCAAGCAAAAAAACACTCTTGAGTTTCCAGGCTTTCCTTTTTTATACTCTCTCAAATTATGCACCAGGATGTTTTCTCAATGGCCAACCTTATGCCCTCCTCCCAAGGTACTTCTTGTTGACCAAGACCATGAGCACTCCCAGGTGTTCCCCACAGGTGCCTGTCATCATGCTGATTTGTATACCCCTTTTATAAGTCTGTTTTCCAGCGGTAGACTATGCACTCCCACAATCCTTACATATTCATTCAACACAACTGTGTTTCCAAAGAAATCCAAACTTCCACCACAGTTGTGATCTGTGCAAATTGCTTAATTAACCTTGGATTAATTTTGGTAGGTCACAACATCTAGAAATGTATCCATTTCTTTTAGATTTTTCCCATTTAGTAGAATATGAGTTTTTGAGGTATATCCTTACGATTTTCTGAATTTCATTAGTTTTTATTGTTTTGTTTTTGAGACAGGGTCTTTCTATGTAGCCTTGACTGATCTGGAACTCACTATGTAGACCAGGCAGGCTTTGAACTCACAGAGATCCTGCTTTTGCTTCTGGTATTAAGTGTGTGTGCCATTACACCTGGCTCATTGGCCTCTATTGTAAAATCTTTCATTTCTACTTCTATTAATTTGAGTCTTTTCTCTTTTGGTTCATTTAATTTCCTAAGAATTTGTCAATCTTTTTTTTTTCAAAGAATCAACTTTTTCACGCTTCTTTCATTCTTTTTTTTTCATTAATTTCTGTTCTGATTTAATTATTTTTATTACCATTATTGTTATGTTTGGCTTATTTATGTTTTTACAAGGCCCTAGGGTGCATCACTGTTATTTTTTCAGATCTCTGATTTTTTTTTTTAATGTAGGCACTTAAAGCTATTACCTTCCCCCTTAGGACTATTTTCTTTTTTGGTTTTTCGAGACAGGGTTTCTCTGTGTATCCTTGGCTGTCCTGGACTCACTTTGTAGACCAGGCTGGCCTCGAACTCACAAAGATCCGCCTGCCTCTGCCTCCCAAGTGCTGGGATTAAAGGCGTGCGCCACCACCGCCCGGCTTCTATTTTCATTTATAGGTTGGCATGTTGTATTCCCATTTTTGTTTGATTTTAAGATTAAAAAAATTTTTTTTTCGTCTTGATTTTCTTCAACAGCCCTTTCACCATACAATACTCTGTTACTTAATTGCTATATGTTTTTGAATTTTCTGTGATTTCTCCTGCTGTTGGTTTTTAGCTTTATTCCATGTGGTCAAATAGAATACAAGAAATTTTTTTAAATTTTGTTTCCTAATACACACTCTATTTTAAAGAGCATTCCATGGACTGCTGAGAAGAATGTGTTTGCATGGAATGTTGAGAATGTGCCTGTGTGGTCTATTTGGTATGCCATTTAATTCCAATGTTTCTGTGATTAATTTTTGTTGGAATGACTGGTTTGCTGGTGAGAGTGGAGCATTGAAGTCACTTACTATTGTGTTGGTGTTAATCTGTGACTTTACACCTAGTAGCATTTGTTTTATGAAATTGGATGTCCTTGACTTTGGCATGTATATGTTTAGAGCATTATTTGTAGCCGAACTTTTAAGTTATTATTTAACACTTATTTATTACTAAATTCACTTACAACAAACACCAACAATTTCTTAACTATTAATCCTATAAATTCCTACAACCCCTTTAACCTATCCACTAAACCTATTGATAATCATAACAACTACTTTCATACCCTTTTAGAATGATACAGTCTCTGGGGCAGGTCCTCAGTCGTCAGGAAACCAGTCTCGGGGGTAGACTCTTTAACGCACTTAGCAGTCCTTTTTCTGGAATAGCTCAGACGCAGGTTCGTCAGGGTAAACTGGCTATCGAAGTCTCACTTTAAATAAGGCTTGAGGCTTTCTTCTCTCTGGGAGACCTCAGCGTCTGTAGGCCAACTTATTTCCTTCGTATCAGCAATTATTAATATTATAATAAAAGGTTGTATTCTTGATCAACATGTAGTAACCTTATTTATCTCTTTTGGCTATTTTTGTTTGCTTGTTTAAAATCTATTTGTCAGATATTAGGACAATGACACCTGGTTTTATTTTCTTGGGATACTTTTCTCTATCCTTTCACTTAAGGTAGTGTGTTTTGATAGTGAAATATGTTTCTTAGCAACAATAGATATATCCTGTTTTAAAACCCAATCTGTAAATCTTTGTCTTTTTATTGGGGGAAATGAGACCATTAATATTTAGAGTTATTGTTGGAAGATGTGTATTAATTTTATTTTATTGATTTTGTAGTATTTGTCTAACTATTGCTCTAGTGTTGTTTGCTCTTTCCCATAGCCCCTTGGAAGTGTTTATCTTCCACTTTGTATGAAGAATTCCTTTAAGTGTCCTCAGTAAAGTTGGCTTGGTGGTCATAAATTCTTTAGCTTGTATGATAGTTAAAGTTATGCTTTAAATTTAAATTACTATGCTTAAGAGATCTATAAAACAAAAATGCAGCCAGGCGTGGGGGCACAATGCCTTTAAACCCAGCACTCGGGAGGCAGAGGCAGGCAGATCTCTGTGAGTTTGAGGTCAGCCTGGTCTACAAAGTGAGTCCAGGAGTCAGAGATACAGAGAGGAAACCCTGTCTCGAAAAACCAATAAATAAATAAATAGGAAAAAGAAAACCAACCCAAAACAAACAAAGAAAAATGTGTCTAACCTGTAAGCCCCACTTGCCCAAGGACAGATAACTTCCTGGAATGCCGGGGGACTGTTGTTCATTTAACATAACAAGTGGTGTGTTTTCACTTCAGTGAATAGGGTTGGTTGCCTCAACTGCACAAGATGTTCTTGATCACACATAGGAGGGAGGTATGTATGCAAAAAGTATTTCAGGATGTATGCTTGCCCCTGATTGGGTGAAGGTGGAAAAAGCACATAGCCTTGTGGGTTTCATCTTTATAAGCACCACAGTGATGTAATTTTAGCCGTTCTCTAGGAATCCTGGGTATGGACCTGGCCAGTACCCACGGTCCTGGCCAATATTTAATAAAACTTGCTTCAAATTTGGCTCAAAAATTGTGATACTGATCTTATTCTCACCTAGTGGGATTGACACTTCCTTTTTTCAAGGAAAGTTTTTCTTTCTCCTTCAGTTACAACCATTTTTTTTTCGGGTACAGTAGCCCAAGTTTGCAGCTGTGGTCTTTCAGAACCTGAGGCACATTATTCCTTCTGGCTTTTAAGTTTCTATTGAGAAACCAACTCTTGTTCTGGTGGTTTTACCTTTATATAAAACTCAGTGTTTCTCTCTTGCAGCTGTCAACACTCATGTTTTGTTCTGTATATTTGGTGTTTTAACTATAATATGATGTGAGTGGGTTTCTTTTCTGGTCCTGCCCAATTGCCTCTCTGTGTGCCTCTTGTACCTGGATTGGGAGGTCTGTCTGATGATTTCATTGAAATGTTTTCTATGACATTGCATGGAATTCTACTTGCTACTTTGTCTTCAAGCCCTGGTATTCTGTCTTCCATATAATCTAGTCTATTGGTGAGTCTTCCCCTCTGGCTTTTTATTTGAGTTAATCAGTTTCATTCCCAGCATTTTTTGTATTTTTTTTTCAGTAGTTCTCTTTTTTGAATTCCATTTTCATATCGCGCATTGACTTCATTCTGCTGTTTGTACTCTTTAGAAATTCATTCAAGAGTTTATTTGTATCCTCTTCAACTTCTTGAATATATTGACAACCATTCTTTTGATTTCTTTGTCTAGAATTTCATCTTAGTCACTGTTGTTGGATTCATTACTGTGAGATTGGTATTTTTGGAGGAGACATGTTGTCTTGGTGTCTTAGTTAAGGTTTCTGTTACTGTGATAAAACACCATGACCAAAAGTAACTTGTAAAATAAAGGGTTTATTTCATCTAATAGCATATAAGTCCATCCCTGAGGGAAGGCAGAGTAGGAACTGACGCAGAGATCGTGGGGCAATACTGCTTATTGGCTTGCTCCTGTGGCTTACCCAGCCTACTTTCTTATAATCATTAGCCCAGGACAGTGGCACTGGCCACAGTGAGCTAGGCCTTCCCACGTCAATCATCAATCAGGAAAATACACCACAGCTTTGCCCACAGTTCAATCTGGTAGGGAATTTTCTCAACTGAGATTTCCTCTTCCACAAGTACTATAGCTTGGGTTTAGTTAACATAAAAACGATTCAGGACACTCAGCTTGTCATGTTACTTCTGTTTTTGAGTTGAGACTTACATATCTGGTTGTTAGGTTGTTGGTTATTTTATATTCTACATAAGTGAAAATGTTTGCAGTGTTAGGGGGTAACTACGTTGTAGTAGGGCAAAGTGATGGGGTGATGTTAAGCATTCTAAATGTTAATTAATGGTCCTGCTTGCTGTCTGTTACTTACATTGTCTCTGATTGGTTAAATAAATGCTGAGGCGTGAGATTAGGCAAAGACAGAGATAGGCAGGACAGGCTTCTGAAGCAGAGAGGTTGATGGGAAGAAGAAGCCAGGAGCAGGAAGGAGGATATACGCCATGGGTTAGAGAGGGGAACATCATTCCACGTGCTCTGGAACATTGACATAACATGGAGAATAGCAGTCCAAAGGGATGTATGTATATATGGGGTCATATTTAGGAAATAGAATTATGAGCTAGCTTAGATGGGCTAAGATTGCTCAATTCAGGCCAAGGCTTGTTAAAATCCATGTGTCTGTGTGCTCTTTTAAATGGCAGGTTAAGGATTAACCGCCACCAAACAAATTAAATATAATATAAATACTAGTAAATAATTTAATTAGCCATTTCTATTTCTACAGCAAAGATGTTATCGTCCTCTCTTAGACTGGTGTTTACACCACTAGGCTCCACCTTCTGTGTTCCCCTGAAAGTAGAATGCTGTCTGCCACAACCATCACTGTCGAAGGTAGACCCATTATGAAAATAATAACAGTCAACTACGAAACAATCAAGCCCTGTGCACCAATCATTCTAGGAAATAAAGGGACACAGACACTAGTTAAAATATTAGCGTGTACTGATGTGTTAGCTACTGTGAGTATGAGTGGAAAGGAGAAGAAAAGAAGAAACACATTAAAACAGTGATTTCTATTGTGCTGGCAGAAAATAGAGGAGTGGGGCTGGAGAGATGGCTCAGAGGTTAAGAACATTTGCTGCTCTTCCAGAGGATCTGGGTTCAGTGCCCAGCACCTGCATAATGGTTCACAATTATCAATAACTCTGGTTTTAGGTGATCCGACAACCTCTTTTGAATTCTGGGAGCACCAGGCATGCACATGGTACATAGGCAAACATGCAGACAAATATTCACACACGTAAATAAGTCTTACAAGAATGATGAAGAAGAAAAGAAAGTAGAGGAGGAGGATATAAACAGATGGTGGAACTATAGGGGTAAAAGGGAGGAGAAGGAGAGAGTTTCAGCCAGCCGGGCATGGTAGCACACACATTTGATCCCAGCACTGGAGAGGCAGAGGCAAGCAGCTGTCTGTGAGTTTGAGGCCAGCCTGGTCTTCACAGTGTGAGTTCCACAACAGGACAGCCAGGGATATACAGAGAGACCCTGCCTCAAAAAAATTAAATATATAACTATGAATATGAATGCAAGTGTAAGTATGAATATGACTATGAATATGAGTATAAATATAAACAGAAGTATAAATATAAATATAAGCATAAAAATAAATATAAATATAAACCTGGCTGGCTTGTTACAGTCCTGTCTCACCCCTCGGAGTTCCTCCACCATGGGCAGTCCCACTCTTCTGACCCCTAGAAATTCTCCTGCAACGGGTAATCCCATTCTCCTATTTGAGCCTTGGTTAAGATGTTGAAGTTACAGAGGCTGCTTCAGTTCATGGAAGAAGCGTCAAGCGCAGAGTCTCAGGCGCTGGCCCATTACTGTGCATTCCATGCAGGGTTCTGGTTGCAAATACAGACCTTCTCGATGTCCCAAGTGACTCTTCAAGTCTGTGTAAGAGCCCCCACGTAGACGTTGGTACCACTGGGTTTCCCACTGCCTGAATTCTGTGCAAATCTGATTCGGATTTTTGTCTCTGTTGTCTAGCAGGATTCTGTTGGCCAGGTTTCAGTTCATTGTCCTGTGACCCTTGGTCTGAGAGGGTCTTGAATTGCCAAGCCAGTGACATAGAGGGTTTTGGGGGTTTGTTTTGTTTCTGTTTTTTGAGACAAGGTTTCTCTATGTAGCTCTGGCTGTCCAGAAACTTGCTTGGTAGACCAGGCTGGCCTCCAACTCAGAGATCCACCTGTCTCTGCCTCGTGAGTGCTGGGATAAAAGGCTTGTGCCACCACACCCGGCTGACATGGAAGCCTTTTAAAATGGTGTCTTCTGTTTTGTCAAGCATCTAGACTTGAGCATCTAGTGGTGAGAAAAGAGAGCTTTTCTTGGCATCTCCAGCTAATGCTCCTGCTGCACTGGGTATGGCCTTTTAAAAAGATGTCGAGACTGGCTGTTACTCTTCTAATAGCTGCTTGTTCAGCTTTCCTGAGAGTATTACCTGTAGGCAGGCAGACACTGCCTGGTGTCATCTGTCATCCTGAAAACTTCCTGGCTTGTTTGTTGCTGTGTGTTTTGTTTTGTATTTTGAGAAGATATCATGTAACAAGGCATCCCTCAAAGGCTAACAGAAAGCTTCTAACCCTCCTAATTCCTGGGTTCCAGGAGTTCATCACAATATTCACTGTAGGTGGTGCTAGGGATTGAACCCAGGGCCTTGTGCATCATAAGGCAAGGGGATCTAGAAGTTAAGCCACAAACCCAGCCCTCAACATTTATTGCGTAGGATGCATCTGGACTTGGCGTGGTACTGATTTATTGATCTGGAATTTCAGGGTCTTATTTATACTCCCCCTTTCAGCTTCTTGTTCGATAACCTTGAATTGGACCTTGTCTTATTGAACCCTTGTGGAACAATCAAATTACTCTGATTGGCTTAGTGGCCAGACAGTGGAGCCACAGGAGGGCCAGATGGCATGGTAAACACTTGGAACAGTGGGAAATAAGGAGACAAAACCGCTCTGCCCTGGAGGAGCCGTTCGAGGTGGTACTTGCAGGGAGAGGGGAGAATCAACACACCCAATACATGAGTGAGGACGTTGGAAGGTGATAAGTACATTCTTTGGAGGAAAAAAATAATGGAAGAGACTGGGGGAGAGGAGCAGAGGAAGCTAGGTGAGTGTGTGGCATCTGAACAAGGCTTGCAGGAGATAAGTCAGTCTCTTGAATACCTAGGCACACAGCATTCCACGAAGAGGGAGTAACCGCTTCAAAAGCCTTAGCCAAGCACAGGCATGGTATGCAGGGAATAGCCACGTGTCTGGAGTAGTGAATTGTTGTAGTGTGTGTTCCTCTTCCCAGCCCAAAACTCCCAGAAAAAAAGATTCTGACTCAAAATATATTTACAAATACCTTGGCCATAGAACTAGGCTCATTCCTTGATTAGCTTATAAAAATTAACCCATTTATTCTAGTTCTGCCATGTGGCTGGTTATCTATGCTCAAGTACTATGTGTGCATCCTCCTCTACATTCCCAGTGAATCTTCTCAGGTACCTGGCACTGCCCCCAGAATCCTTTCTGCCTACCGGATGTCCCACCTCCTATTTCCTGCCTAAGCTATAGGCCATCCGCTTTATTATTAACAGGTGAAGTTTCCACACAGACATAAGAGATCCTCTCCACGGTGAATGTTACTGGTTGATATGGCCAAAGGAGCATGAGATCTGATTACATGCATCCCAGAAGTCATTGTATGACCCCAGAGTATTTCATCTGAGTGACATGGGAGTTGTGTCAGAATGTTCTTAAATTAACTGTATTTTATTCTGCAGTATGTGTGTGGGTGTTTCGGCTGCATATATGTCTGTATACTGTATGTGTTACTGGTATGGTACCTGCAGGACCCAGAAGAGGGTGTCGGATTCCCCGGAACTGCATTTATAGATAGTTGTGAACTTCCATGTGGGTGCTGGGAAGTGAACCCAGGTCCTCTGGAATAGCAGCCAATGCTCCTAACATCAGAACCATCTCTCCAGCCCCACGTTTCAGGATTTTGAACAAAGGAATAACAGAACTCTTAAAAAGAGGTCAAGCAGGGATGGTGACATGGCTCAGCGGTTAAGAGCACTGGCTGGCCTTCCAGAGGATCTGAGTTCACTTCCCAGCACCCACATGGCAGCTCACAAACTGTCTGTAACTCCTTTTTCAGGGGACCAGACACCCTCACATAGACATACATGCAGTCAAAACACCAATGTACATAAAATAAAAATAAAGAAAAAAAAAGATGTCAAGCATCTCTGTTGAGAATGCACCTGAACTACAATGCAGGACCTAGGTGGTTTGTTTCTATCCTGCTAATCCAAGCCAGAAGTGATGGTGACAACAGGGAAAATACTGGAAAATGATTGCATTCTGGGAACACTTTGAAGACAAGCCCACAAGACAAAATGGATATTTTGGAGAAAGAATGTTTTCAAGCTTAAGTGGGTTGTTCATGCCTACAATCCCCAGACATTCAGAAGCTAAGTCAGGAGGATGGATGTGAGTTCAAGGGCAGTCTGGGTTACATAGTGGGACACTGACTCAAGAAAAGGCAGGGTTGGAGCTGGAGAGATGGCTCAGTGGTTAAGAGCACTGGCTGGTCTGCTCTTCCAGCACCCACATGGTAGCTCACTACAGTCTGTAACTTCAGACCCAGGGGATCTGATGGCCTATTCTGGCCTCTGCAAGTACCAAGTACCCACATGTAGACACAGCACTCATACACATTGCATTGGTTTGAATGAAAATGGCCCCATAGGCTCACAGGGAGTGGCACTGTTAGGAGGTGTGGTCTTGTTGGAGGAAGTGTGTCACTGGTGGTAGGCTTTGAGATTTCAGATGCCCAACCCAGGCCCAGTGTCTCACTCTTTTCCTGCTGCCTGCAGATCCAGTTATAGAATCCTCAGCTATCTCTCAGCACCATGTCTGCCTGCCTGCCTCCATGCCTCCCACCATGATGATAATGGACTAAACCTCTGAACTGTAAGCCAGCTCCAATTAAATGCTTTCCTTCATAAGAATTTCCATGGCCATAGTGTCTCTACACAGCAACAGAAACCCTGACTAAGACACACATTAAAAAAAAAAAAAATTAAAGGGGGGACAGATTGTAGCTCAGGTGACAGAGTAAGTGTCTAGCGTGCACAAAACCTTGGGCTCAGTCCACAGCTCTACGTAAAACTGGTACATGTCTGCAATACCAGCTCTCAGGAGATGGAAGCAAGAGGGTCAGAAGATGGATTGATCCGCAGCTACACTGCAAGTTTGAGATCAACCTGCAATATGTAATCAACTCAAAGAAAATATTTCCAGCCGGGCGGTGGTGGCGCACGCCTTTAATCCCAGCACTTGGGAGGCAGAGGCAGGCGGATCTTTGTGAGTTCGAGGCCAGCCTGGTCTACAAAGCGAGTCCAGGACAGCCAGAGATATTCAGAGAAACCCTGTCTCGAAAAACCAAAAAAAAAAAAATTTTCCTCCCTTCCACCAGATAAAATGTTTAGAAAGGAGTTCAATATGACTGCAATGTGACTTGCTCTTCAGCAACTGGAAAGAGGAGGCTGAGAGAGGAAGAGGAGAGTGGTCTGAGGTGCCTGTTACTTCTAACAGAGAAGTTGAGTAGACGGTCCGATACTTACGTCAGGAGTTCTGAAGCTAAGTCTGGGTTAGAGGTAGCACTGTGCAGCCATTTCCTTTGAAGAGCAGGTACGTCCATGGATGTAGATACATGGGTACCCTGGGCAAATCCCCCAGTGCATACAGAGGAGGGACCAATATGTAAATTTGGCAGTTGCTAGCTTTATAAAGTAGTGTGTGAGAGCGCTCCTGCTGGCTGACTCCAATGATCCTAGTTCCTCAGGGGCTGAGAGGAGAGGATCTCTGGAGACCGGGAATTTGAGAAAATCCCAAGCAGCAAAGGGAGACACAGTCTCAACAACAAGCCAAAATACACCCTGGTAAAAGCCTGCCATCTCAGTGGAGGCAGGAGGACCCGTTGTAGAACCCAGAGACTGCCACCTGCAGCTGTGTCTCTCTCCTCCCTTGTAACTGATTCCACACACCGGCTACAGGACTCCAGCTACCAGGGTCTACCAGTCACAGCCCTGCCTCCTCATGAGGGACATACATTACCTAAATGGTCCCCCCCCCCCCACATTCTCAAGGTCTCACATCCCTTCCCCAAAATACAAAACTCCCCGCTCCACTACAGTCTGGAAATCAGAAACAGCCTGACTACAAGGCAAGTAGTATGGATTTCTCAACAGCCACATGGCATGGAAACTCCTCCTTTCTCTGAAACCTCTAAGAAGGGGCCTCTGCTCTGTCTTATGGACCAGAACTTTCCTCAACCCCAGCTATGCTGACTTTCCGGGGCATTAATAGCTCCTCTAATAAATCTCTTATAAGAGGACACTCTGCCTCAGTGTCCCCCTTGAATCTCAAATCCGAGACTTCTCAATCAGGAACCTCAGCTGCATACAGAGTTCAGGTTATTCTGGGCCATGTGAGTCCCTGTCACGTGGTGGAAACTGCCACTGTGACAATGGAGTTAAACGAAAGGGTTAAAACAGCCAGATCAACCCCATGAGCTACAAAAACCACAGGCACAATAGTGGCATGAATGCTATGGGAGTAACAACGAAAACATGAGGTCATGATGGCTCCTAGGTAAGGTGGAGGAGAAGGTTTTTAATTGTAGATATGAGGGAGAAACGGCATCTGGAAAGGTCCAGACTGAACTGGACCATGAAAGGAGAGGACGTGAGGAGGAGGGGTGGGCAGGAGGACCAAGAGAGGAAGCACAGACCAGAAAGCCAAGAGAACCAAGAAACCATGTAGCCAACATGGCTGAGTCTCTACAGGAAAGAGAAGCTGAGGGAAGGTAAACAGAATCCCAGCCCCTGGGAGGGAGAGGTTTAGGGTAGGGGGTGGGGTGAGAAGTGCTGGGACGAGCCATAGGTACTGAGTGATGCTAGGAGAGCTAGCCAATTTCCGCTTTGACAGGTTAATAGGCACCTCAGTTGACCATTTGTCCCAATTTCACTTTCTGATTTGATTTAAGACCCAGTTCACAGGAGGAGACTCATGCCTGGTGCCAGAGACCTGGCCAAGAACTCCACAAGTGAGAAGCTCATGGACCCTAGGTGTGAACCTGCACTATTGTTTTTTAGAACATAGTATCAAACAGCCTTCTACATGCACATTTCTATACCAACAGATTATTGCATCTTTCCATCCTCTACAGAGAATTGTCTTTGCACAGTGAACAAGGTTAATACAGAGACTTGAAACTGATCAAAGTACAGAGAATAAGAGACTATGAAATATTCATTTCTAAATAGTACATCTATAATCCATTCCTTCCCCCGAAAAGCTCTGAAAAGGGTGTGTGGGGGGGGGGATTGTTAAGAGCCAGAGGTGGGGAGTATTGAGGGAAAACAGATCTTTAGACTAACAAACCCAAAGCAGTTTTGGTCGCCCGCACAAGATCTGAACAAGATCAAGCCAATCAATAAAGCTAGGAGGGGAGTCCCAGTGGGGAGAGGTGAATATGACTGAATTACGTTGTATGCATGGGTGCTGACTAGTTTTATGTGAGCTTAACACAAGCTATGGTCACCTGAGTGAAGGGAACCTCAATTGAGAAAATGCCTCCAGAAGACCTGGCTGTAAGCAGGTAAGCCTATAGGGGTTTTCTTAATAACAGATGGGGAGAGCCCAGCATATTGTGAGTGGAGCCATCCCTAGGCTGGTGGTCTTGCGTTATATAAGAAAGCACACCGAGCAAGCCATGAGAAGCAAGCCAGCTTACAGCACCCCTCTATGGCCTCTGCATCAGCTCCAGCCTCCAGGTTCCTGTCCTGCTTCAGTTCCTACCCTGACTTCCTTCAGTGATAGACTATGGTATAAAAAATGTGAGCCAAATAAACCCTTTCCTCCTCAGTTGTTTTTGCACATGGTGTTTCATCATAGCAGTAGTAACCTAACTAAGACAACATGTATGGTATTACGGAGAATAAATTTCAAATTACATATATATATATATATATGTGTATGTATGTATACAAAAATTTTTTAAAAATCAGCTAAATGGCAAGACAACCAGGCATGGTGGTTCATGATTTTAACCCCAATATTCATGAAGCAGAGACAAGTGGAGCTCTGTGAGTTTGAGGTCAGCTAGGGCTACACAGTGAGACCCTGTCTGAAAACAACAACAAAATCAGTCAAATCAGAAACACTAGGGATGGGAAGCAAAGAGCTTGCAGCTGGGAAGGAGCGGACCAGACTCACAGATAAGAAGAAGGACAAGGCTCAGAGCTAGTGTCCAAAGGCTGGCTGGTACCCCTCCCCCACCCCAGCCCTCAAAGCCCTTGAGGAGCAAATGTGAGGCATTGTTGTCCTTTCATACCTCCTGGCTTCTACTACAGTGCATTGTAACAGACTAAGGAAAGATAGCTTCTAAGAAAGCCTCCGCCTATTTCTGGAACCAGAACAGACCCCAAACTATTCTCTAGACAAGGAACTGAGAACAACAGCAGGTACTTCTTAGTCTCTGTGAGAACAAAGAGAACTTCATACAATTAAGAGCTCTAGAGACATCAGCAAGATTGGAGGGAAACAATGCAGCCAAGTGAGTTACAGCTAGAGGCAATCAAAGGCAATAATGAACAAAGCCAGCCAGACGGAAAGAGAGGGCTTCAGCCGCCACCCCTAACTGGGTGGGCAGTGTACAGTGGCCTGGAGAGCTGAGCCAGGAGACATAAAGTCTGTGGACCTTCTATTGACTGGGCCTATGATAGCCCAAAGAACTAACCAATCTCTTAGCCACTACCTCAGCCTTTGTTCCGTTTCTACCTCAGACTTTGCCCCATTTCTGCCACAGCCAGACAGGTGGTCCTGGGTGGTATAAGGCAAGCAGGCTGAGCAAGCCATGAGGAGCAAGCCAGTAAGCAGCATTCATCCATGGACTCTGCTTCAGTTCCTGCCTCCAGGTGCTTGCCTTTAGTTCCTGCCTTGACTTCCCTCAGGGCCTTTGAGGTAAAATAAGAGTACCTTTCCTCCCCAAGTTGCCATCCTTTGGTTGGTCTTTAGCACAGTTAGAGAAAGCAAACTAGGACCTCCTGTACCAACTTAAAACAAACCACACAGAAGAGTCTGAGAGTAGAGAATCAGTAAGGATCTGAGCCTCGGTCCTAAGGCACTACAAGACTCAAAACTTTTGTTTAGCTTAGGGCCAGATACATGGCTCAGTGGATAAAGGTGCTTGCCACCAAGCCTAAGGATCCAAGTTCAATCCCTGGAATACATATAGCGGAAGGCGAGGACCAACTCCACAAATTGTCCTTCAACCCTCATGCGTGCGCTCACACACATAAACAAACAAACAAATAAATAAAACTTTACTTTAGAATAAAACCAAATGGCCTGTAGAGATTGATCAGTGGTTAAGAGCTACAGCTGGTCTTACAGAGGACGTGGGTTCTATTCCCACCCTACAAGGCAGTTAGCAACCATAAAATACCAGCACACACATAAAATAATAAAATAACCCTAAAAATATAAAATAAAAACAAAGAGAAGCCAGGTGTGGTGGTACATGTCTACAATGTCAGCAATCAAGAGGCTGAGGCAGGAGCATGGTAAACTATGTTACTGCAGCCTCAATTCACGGCTGCCCATGAGGCACAGGCTGGCATGTAGGGGAGCTCACTTTACAAAGTGAGGATAGCCGAAGAGGCCAAGAAGCCATCATCCGAGGAAGGAGAACAAAGACACTGTGGTGTGAAGTGGCCACTCTTCATGGGTTAGCAGGCTGGACTGTTATTTGGGAAGAACTCCCCACTCATCATCAGCGTGGGACTGCACCTACTGTGCCTCTGTGGAACAATAATTTGAAGGAAAGAGTGTCACAGTTGCTTCTCAAGCTTTGAAACGCTGTGAGCAGGGATGGCTACCCCTTAGACAGAGGGGGAGGGAGTGGCCCAACTTTGCTGAGTCCCATTAGGAAAAGATTGTTTCCTCCTGGGAAAACACGGCTATTTTAAAAGATTTATTTTTTTTATCTCTTTAATTCTTTTAATCTTCTTTGTTACATGATTTTTTTTTTTCAGTCAGAAGAAGAAGATACAAGATGTATCTCTGGCCCTAAGTTGAGATAGAACTCTCAGAACTGCCAAGAAAATGGTAAGATTAATTTCTAGCGGGAAGCTTTCTGGTAAAGAACAAAGACACACTGTTGTCCCTTCCCCAGAGTAAACCCAAATGGGCCTGTCAATCATTGGAGCGGGAACACACCCCTCAGGAAAGCTCTCTGTTGCAGAGACTTAAAGAAAATGGAAAAGAGCCTGCCTGAACATGTAGAGCCAGACAATGGCTTCTCTGGCTATTGTCCCTTCATCCCTGAGTTCCTCTTTCTTGAGCCTTTAATGGCTGAGCCATCTCTCCAGCCTGAGTTCATCTTTCTATCTGCAATGCATCTTATCCATCTTCTACACTGTTCTGTGTGTCTTTCCTAACATGCTTTTGATTGACATTATAAGAAGACATTATAAGGAGACAAGGGCCAGCTATCTCAACATACCAGAAATAGTATGTCCTAGAAGCCAGCAGGTATAGATGTTAATCTAAAGACTATTTTCTGAATCCAGGCATGGTGGCTGGTGGCACACACCTGTAATCCCAGCAGAAGGATCAAGGGCTCAAGGCTGCCGGGTGGTGGTGGCACTCTCATTTAGTCCCAGCACTCAGGAGGCAGAGGCAGGAAGATCTCTGAATTTGAGACTAGACTGGTCTACAGAGTTAGTTTCAAGACATCCAAGGCTACACAGAGATACCCAGTCTCGAAAAACCTTTAAAAAACAAAAAACAAACAAACAAAAAAAAACACACACACAGTTCAAGGCCAACCTTGGCTACATACTGAGTTCAAGGCCAGCCTGGCTCTATGAGACACTGTTGCAAAGCAAACAAACTTCGTGTGCTTGTGGGTGGGGGTGGGGTTCTTTTCTGTTGTTTCTATTTTACCAGTGAAGAAGCAAGGGTTGCTTCATAGCATTGAGGGTATGGGAGGCACTCAGGGTACCAAAGGGGATGTGTGGAATAGGAGAGTAGGGAAGACACAGAGTGAGGAAGAACAGGGGATTGAACACGGGACCTTGTTCATAGAAGGCAGGCACTCTACCACTGAGCTACACCATCAACCCGATAATCAAGAGCTCAGAGTTGCAACCAAGTCAGTGAACTTGGGTGCTCTTCCTCTGTTTGGCCAAGAGCTTGGATCTCAACAGGGTCGTGCATCTATGCCTTATCTCTTGATGCCATTTGTTCTGGTTAGTTATTGTGATTGTAATGAGAAGTCATTCACAGTAAGTACATCCAAAAGGAAATCTCTTAGATGAATTCTGGAACATTTTCAGAACTCAGAACTGCCCAGAGGAGCAGGAAGCAGGAAGCAGGTGGCTGCCGAGCACCTAGCTGAAGGAGCTCTTGCAATAGGGCTGGCCTCTTCCTCACTCAGATATCTCCTTCCTCCTTCTCTGTCCACTGCCTGCAAAGGGTGGTCCCATCATTTCTACTAGGTTTGTTTGACTTTTCCTGGGGCAAATATGAACAGAGATCTGTTTCACACAAGATCAGACACAGTGACAGATGTAAAACCAATTCCACCCAAGTCTCCCTGGGTGAATCGATTTATTGATCTGGGTGACTTATAGGAGAATGGGTAAGACATTACTTACAGGACCGTGGATGACTCAAAGGCGGCTGTAGAATTGGACAGCCCTTTTGAGCATGGGTGATAACTTAAGAAAGTTGAATTCCCAGAGCTCCCCTGCAGGACTTGTACACAGCTTGGCTGGTCAGAACCACCTCTCCTGAGCTGTCCTTAGTACCCATAAAACCTTGGAGCAGGATTTGGTTGGGGAGTGTTTGAGGATCTCTTAAGTTTCAGGGACTTCCTAGGACTTTTGAGTTTGCTTCACTTCTGAGTACTACAGAACTTCCCTCTGAGACTTAAGGAACTTCTCTCTAGGATGGAATGTTTTAATTCTGAGGAATTGCTCAGAATTAAATTAATTATATTAAAATATATAAATTATATTAAAATAATATAAATTAATTATATTAAAAATTAATTAATTAATTATGACTGTGAATGTAGCCCAGGCTGGCCTGAAGTTCACAGTCTTCCTGACTCAGCACCTCAAATGTTGGATCATAGGCATAAACCACAATAAAGGATATAGATTTTAAAAAGAGAAAATATGGCTGGCTAGATGGCTGAGTAAATAAAGGTGCTTGCTTCTGAGCCTGACAAGCAAAATTTGATCCCTGAAGCCCAGATTGTGGAAGGAGAAAACTAATCTCCACAAGTTATCTTCTGACATCCACATGTATGCTATTGGCATGCACACCCAGACATGTGCACAGGCACATCAAAATAAATGTAATTTTTTAAAAAGGCAAAACCAACTAGGGTATGGTGGCACATGCTTTTATTCTCAACACTGAGGAGGCAGATCAGGTGGACCTCTGTGAGTCTCAGGCCAGCCTGGTCTGTACAGCAAGTTCCAGGCCACACACAGCCTTCATGCTCTCAGTACTGTTTGGCAGTTTTTCATTTGAAAGGTGGAGTTTTCTGCCAAGTTGCATGACATTCTACCACAATCACACACAGTGAGGCACCAGACAGCCATGTTCTGTGGTAAATGTGTCTTGTTTCATCCCTGTACCCCCCAAATTCTATCCTCTCATGCACTGGTCTCTTAGCCATAGCAGATTAGTGCCTCTTATAACAAGTAACGAAGAGGATTATTAGCCCTTGTGAGCAAATTCTCACCAAATGTATGCTCCACTTCAAGCAGCAGGATAAAGTGAACCTACCATTTTCCCTTCTTTTTTGCTTTGAGAACATAAACTCATGTATTTCTCCTCGCCAGAATTAGCAGCTATTAGCCGTCATTCTTGCTAGTCTGGGGCAGATCAGATTACTGATCTGAGTGATCCTGACTAACACTCTGGGTGTTAGTTCTCAGGAGCAATCACAGAGTGATTCCTGTCCCTTCCTCAGAGAATTACATCACCTCTCCTATTGCCCCTGGCTTGGAAGACAAGTGACTGTAATGGCAGGCTTCCCCCTGGCTTGTTTGGAGGGTGAAAGACTCTTGTCCTCCTACCATTTGCTTGACTTTTCTGGGAAATAACCTCTTCCCAATAGAGGTTTCTGCTTCTGTTTAAGGTTTTAAATAAAGAGAGCTACAGGACAGATCCCTGGGCAGCCTGAAGGCCTCGGAGGCAAGAAGCACAGCCTCCCCATTACAAGCCTGTGGAACTTGGTGGTACTGCTTGGCACCATAACCTTCTTCCTTCATTGATAATTCACTTATTTATTTATTGGTTATTGATGAGGAATCCCTGGGATTTGAGCATGCTAAGCCGGAACTCTACCACTGAGCAGCACACCCTAGCCCAGTCCTTCCTTTGTGCTTGTGTTCGTGTGCACAGGTACACATGATTGTACGCCTCTGTACAAACGGAGGCTAGAGGTCAACTCTGGGTGTTAGTTCTCAGGAGCAATCTCCCTTGATTTGTTTGTTGGTTCAGTTGGTTGGTTGGTTTTGAGACAGGGTCTTACTATGTAGACCAGGATGGCCTGGAATCACAGAGATCTGCCAGTCTCTGCCTCCTGAGTGCTGGGGTTAAAGGCCTGTGTGACCACTCTCAGCCACACCCATTTACTCGTTGACTTATTTGAGAAAGGGTCTCTCTCCCTGGAACCTGAGACCAGAATAGCTGGCTAGTGAGCCTGCCTGTGTCTGCTCCCCGAGTGCTGGGATGACAAGCTCGTGTTATCTTGCTTGGCTTTTCACATGGGTGCTAGGGGTGGAATTTAGGTCCATGCATCTCAGAGGCTGAGCATCTCCCGGCCCCAGCACTGTCTTTAGAGCAGTGCACATGATAGGACCCTCTGACTCATTCTGCAGCTTACATTTTCTCCTTTCACTCTTTTTGTTGTTCAAATCTTTCCAGTGGGAGTCTGGGGATGGTAAAGTCCCTGGGTTCTTGTCTGCCTTCAGATGTCTTTTTTTTTTTTTTTTGGATCCGTACTCAGGCAC
>CAJQZJ010034265.1:1887493-1900712 GCA_907164525.1 Lophiomys imhausi
CTCCTCCTCCTCCTCCTCCTCCTCCTCCTCCTCCTCCTTCTCTCTGTGTAATAGTCCTGGCTGTCCTGGATTTGCTTTGTAGACCAGGCTGGCCTTGAACTCACAGAGATCTGCCTGCCTCTGCCTCCCAAGCGCTGGGATTAAAGGTGTGCACCACCACTCCCGGCAATTACAGACAGCTGTGAACTGTCATGTGGGTGCCGGGATTTGAATCGGGGTCCTTTGGAAGAGCAGCCAGTGCTCTTAACTGCTGCACCATCTCTCCAGCCTCCCTCTTCTTCTTCTTCTTTCTCTTCTCCTTCCTGCACTTTGGTATTATATTCCACTGGTTGGAGCACCTGCCATTTGATGTGAGGTTTGGTTTGAATAAGTAAATAATCTGCCTTCATTCTTTGATAGCATTCAAGGCTTCCCTTTCTCGTTTACACGTGTGGCTGTGAGTTTTCAAATCTGTTGCTCCTTTCCCTTTTGGCGCTTGGCAGCAGTGTGGGCATCTCGGCTTGCATGAGCAGGTGGGTCAGATGGATGACCCATACTGTTGTGAGCCACCCATTGTTAAACGGGGTTCTAAGAGTCAGATGCCCATTAGGTCCTGATGAAGTCTCCAGGGCTCTCTGGCTTAACTGTCTGTGATAGTGATAAGCTCCTGGGGTTTTGTTTGTTTCCATCCCTGTCTGCTTGTTTGGTTTTCTTCCCTCTTTCAGCCTCAGGCTGTTAGCTCCCACATCATCTGTCTTACTTAGGGTTCTATTGCTGTAAAGATGCATCATGACCAAGGCAACTCTTACAAAGGAAAACATTTGATTGGGGCTGGCTTGTAGTTCAGAGTTGTAGTCCATTATCATCATGGCGAGAAGCATGGCCACACTCAGGCAGATGGAGCTGAGAGTTCTACGTCTTGATCCCCAGGCGGCAAGAAGAGACTGTGTCACACTGGGTGTGGCTTGACCACAAAAGACCTCAAGCCCACATCCACAGTGACGCACTTCCTCCAGCAAGGTCACACTTACTCCAAAAAGGCCACAACCTCTTAATAGTGCCTCTCCCTATGGGCAAGCATTCAAACACAAGTCTATGGGGGCCGTTCCTATTCAAACCACCACATCATACAATGTCCATCTGCCCATGTATAGCCGTAATGGTCAATCTGGAATCTCAATTTGATGGAATTTAGAATCACCATGCAAACCAACCTCTGGGTATGTCTGTGAAGGCATTCTAGGCTACATAGCTGTGCAAAGATCCATCCTGGATTGGGCAGCACCATTCCCTGGGCTGAGGTCTCGAACTGAATAAAAAGAAGAAAGGAAACTGTCCTCTAGCAGTCATATGTCTGCTTCCTGCTTGTGCAATGAATGCAGCGTGACCAGCCCCCTTGAAATCTTGTCACTATGCCTTCCTTGCTACAATGGGCCTCAAACTATGAGCCAGAATTAACCCTGCTACAAAGTGCTTGTATCCAGGTATTTTGTCAAAGCAACTGGGAAGTAACTAACACCAGATCACTGCCTGGCTTGCTGGGTATCTTTGAGCTTTCCAGCCACTTCAGAAGACGACTTAGTACACAACTAGTGTATTGTCTGGTTTCTGTTTCTGAGCTCAGCTGTGACTTCACTTTCACAGCCCACAGGATTATCCACTCACTCTAAGAAATTATGGGACAGCTTTTTAGGACTTCCTTTTCTTTTTCCTACTAGTTTAGCAAACACAAATGGTCTAGGGATGTGTTTCCCTACTAATAAGTGTACACTATTGTAGTAATGAACTGTGTCAGACTCCTAACAAAACACCAAATTAAAAGGTTTAATCTAATAAAGAGGTTTTTTTTTTTCACCTGACATAAGAAAAACCAACTTGCCTGTGGTGGTTGGTGGTAAACACCTTTAATCCTAGTACTTGGGAGGCAGGCAGATATATAAATTCAAGGGCAGCCAGGTCTCAGAGTGAGTTCAAGGGCAGCCAGGTCTCAGAGTGAGTTCCAGGACAGCCAGGGCTATCTAGAGAAACCATGTCTTGAAAAAAACAAACAAGGAAAAAAAGAAAAAACAAACAAAAAACCCAAAACCAACAACAAAACAAAAAAAGAAAGAAGTAAGAAAAAACAACTTGCCGGGCGGTGGTGGCGCATGCCTTTAATCCCAGCACTTGGGAGGCAGAGGCAGGCGGATCTTTGTGAGTTCGAGACCAGCCTGGTCTACAAAGTGAGTCCAGGACAGCCAAGGATACACAGAGAAACCCTGTCTCGAAAAACCAAAAAAAAAAGAAAAAACAACTTTAGAGTCAATTTGACCTTAGATAATGCCATATCGGCAATCAGGGATTCATATGCTTATTTTTGTTTGGCCTTCCTTAATACAGGATTCTTTCCAACTCTATGTCCCTCTGGTCGCATAATGACTGCTGGAGCTCCAGCCATCATGACTACATTCCACACATGGAAAAGACACTCTACCTTTTATATTTGATTGGCCCTCTGCAGCTGTAAGGAAAATCTTTGTTCTCTTGAATAAATTCAACATTTTGCCTTTACTCTATTGCATGCCTGCACCCACCACCATGCCCAGTAAGTATATTGCCTTCCCCCACCCTTTGAGGCAAGGTGTCATGTAGCCCAGGTTGGCTTTGATATGTAGCCAAGGATGACCTTTACCTCCTAATCTTCCTGCCTCCAACTCCCAAGGGCCAGGATTATAGGTGCATGCCTCTGTGTTTTCTGTGGTATTGGGGATCAAGGGCAGAGCTTTGTGTGCACTAGGCTAGCCTTCTACCACTGAGTCACACTCCCCACCCCAGGACATTGCCTTACAACAGAGCATTGGTTCCTCTGGAGCCTACTTCATTAGCTCACTTCCTGCTTCTCAACTTTCCTCTACTTAGATGTTTTGATTTTTGTGGCCCTCGGCTATTTTCAAAGATCAACTCAGTAGCTGTAAAACGGATAAAACAATAAACATCAAAATCATCGACTATATTGAACTTGAAATGCCGTTCAGAACATTGTAGAATCAGCAAGAGTGAGTTGCTTTTCAGTTAATTCAACTCTACATGTCCTGGGCTGTGGAGTCCTAGCACTGGCCACCTGTAGTGAGCCCTGGGGACAATTGAACCGGCCCTGTCCTTGAGGAACTCCAGTTTCAGTGATGTGTGGGCTGGGGACAGAGGGTACAGGCCAATGATTTCACACACAGGCCAGAGGGGCGTCACACCCACATCTCTGAAGGCATACTCAGACGTGCACCATTGGGGGACAGGGACTGGAAATGGACTCCAGACCTCTGGTAGGTCCCAGCATCCTTACCCACTGTCCCCCAATTTCAAGGTTTCTTGTATGAACTTTTGTTTGAGATCCTCCTGGAAGTCCCGAGGTAGAGTGGCAAGGTGGCAGAGCAGCCACCATGCCCTCCATAGACCGAGGCACAGGGACGGTCACCACCCACCAGGTTACAAACTGGATCCCACAAGACCCTTGCCTTCAAGGCAGGCCCCAGGTACTTTGATCGCCCTTTAGAATCATGACAGTCATGGCTGGAGAAATGAGGTGGGCACAGGACAAGGCGGGAATCAAGGACATTCAGGGACTTGAGAGCACCCTGCTATCCTCTTGGCCTCCTGGTGGCTTCCCTTAACCCCAGGCCGCCCCCTCGCCTTCCAGTTCCCCTTCCTTCTCCAGCTCCGCACAGCTAAGCTTAGCTTTCATGCAGACTTTCCGGAAATCCTCTACCCAATTTCCACCTCCTGAAACAAAGACTCTCCAGAGACTATGCCCATTGTCTTTGGGACAGGGACAATGAAAAGGCGGAGCCGCCTCCGGCTGCAGGCACTGGCCCTACTCCTGGCCGGTCTCAGGTTAAAGCGTCAGGATCTCTAGGCCAGGCGGGCGCTGGACCCTACACTTTTGGGCGCAGCCTGCAGCCTTTCTCCTCTTAGCTGAACCGCAGAGTCCCCGCGCAAGAGCGGGACACCTGCCGCGCCTCCCGCAGGGTCTGGGTGGCCCCCGCTGCCTTCTAAAGCCATTCCGTTCCAGGGGCCATTCTGCCCTTGGTCATCCCTAACTCAGCATTCAGTCCAGCTCTGACACTGGGGGACCCGGCCCCTTCCCTACAGCTCGCCTTGCAGGGTCGAGTCACCGGAGGCCGGAGGATTCTAATGTGCAAATAAACACAAGTGGCTTTGATCCCGGGAGATTGGCTCGAGAAAACCGAGCGCCCCGGTCACCAGAAAGGGGCGCTTGAAAGTGGGCTGAGGAAGAGCGCGGGGGAGTTCTATTTCTTTCGCTGCTCTGAAAACCTGTTTTGTTTGAAAAAGAAAATAGGCGGTCCTGGGAGAGGGCCCCCGCCAGGCATTTCAGACTTTTCCCTGGAACCTAATATCCCATGAGTGGTTCTTTCTGTTCCCAGTAGAAGGTGGGCTGCCTGGACCCCACCCTCCCCGGAGGCCTCGCCTTTGGAACATCTCGGGTGCCCTAGGGAGAGGCAGAGGCAGAGGCAGAAAGGAGCGGGGCTGGGGTGGGGCTGCAGGCTAGGAGGGGGCCGGGCCTATTGTCTCCCTGGGCACCAATCCACAGCCCCAGTTAGCTTAGAGAGGGCAGACAAAGGAGGGGATGGGAGGCACAAAGGGGCGCGGAATGAAACGGTAAGTAAAGGCAAACAAAAGTGAACCAGGGAGACAAAAGCTGGGAACAATATTCCCCAGGCAATAGGCTCAGGGAACAATAGGGACACTGACAGCCCCACAAAGACACCAGTGTCTCCGAGTAGACGTTATCTCAGGCAGTGGTTGGCAGCCCCGCTCTGGCTGCAGCTATTTTCAGTACCGCTTTTGTACCATGCTGAACAATATTCCTTGCATGGCTGCTGATAGAAAGATGAGAAGGTTTCTGTTTGATTCTTGCCTTCCTTCCCTCCTCCTCCCCCGGTTCCAGCCCCACCAGCTCCAAGGCATTGGATGCTCAAGGCACTGACCCTATCAGGGCTCTGTGTGTGTGTGTGTGTCTGTGTGTGTCTGTGTGTGTGTGTGTGTGTGTGTCTGTGTGTGTGCGTGTGTCTGTGTGTGTGCGTGTGTGTGTCTGTGTGTGTGTGTGTCTGTGTGTGTGTGTCTGTGTGTGTGTCTGTGTGTGTGTGTGTCTGTGTGTGTCTGTGTCTGTGTGTGTCTGTGTCTGTGTGTGTGTGTCTGTGTGTGTGTGTGTGTGTGTGTGTGTGTGTGTGTGTGTGTGTGTGCTGGAGAAGACCCAGGCACCAAGCCAAGAGGGGCTCTTGCAGCATTTCCTCCTGCCCTCCACCTGACCAGGGCCTCAGTGAGTGGAATACAGTGGAGAGTAGAGGTTAAGGCTGGACAAGTTTATGAGGTGCACTGTTCAGTGCTTTCACCCCAAGCCACCAAATTACCCAAAGTGGTGAACCCTGAAGAGCCTTACTTCGAATGCTTGGCCTCACCTTTGCTGACTCTTCAGCCAGAGGGGGTCCCACCCTGTCGCTCTGCTTCCTCCTGTTGGTTTTCCCCACTCCGCTGCTTCCTTCCCTCCTGTCCTCAGCCTTGCTAGCTCCCAACTTCCCTTCCCACCTCCACCGTAGCAAACCTAAGGGGCCAGCAAAGCCTGCCCTCGTTTAGAGAAGCACATTTGTGGGGCACCGACCCATCCTAGACCAGACAGATTTTGCTCTCTGTTAGCCTCTGTGCGATCAGAAACTCTGACTTGGAATTCTGGGTCAAGGGGACAACCTGCCAATGAAGAAAGTGACTCAAGTCTCTTGTGACTCATGATGTACAGCTTCACTGTGGGCTTTAAATGCTGCCTCGGCCTCGTACTCTTCCATCCAATTGATGTCACTATCATCATGTTCAGGCCATTTTTCTAAGTGGCTCTACTACTTTGAGGCCTCCAGCTTCCTTTAACAAACTGCAACCAAACTAGTTAGGAAGGGACTGATAACTGGGCGTGGTGGCGCACGCCTTTAATCCCAGCACTCGGGAGGCAGAAGCAGGCGGATCTCTGTGAGTTCAAGGCCAGCCTGGTCTACAGAGCGAGTTCCAGGACAGCCAGGGAAAAGGTCCCGCTACATCAATGCATTAGGACCCTGAAGGCAGACAGAACCGTCCTGTACCCTGTTGACCAATGCCTGGCTTTGGATTAAACAGTGAGCTCTCATGGGCACACGCTGGGTTGGTATGAGTTAGGAAACTGGAGGCCTTCAGTTTAGCTGGCAGCTTGAATGCAGTGTCTGCACTGAAAGCTCCTCAGAACTGCCCAACCTGCATCTGCTCCCACACCGACCCCCGAAGACAAGATCTCACCATGAAGCCCAGCTGGACTCGAATTTAACTTGTAGTTTTCCTGCCTCAGCCTCCCGAGTGCTTACGCTACAAGATTCCCCTGTCTCATAAATCCTGTGCTCTGGTGTCAACCTAGCAACTCCTTTCTGTTTGTCACTTGAGTAATCTCTCTCTCTCTCTCTCACCCAGGAGGCGAGGGGGGGGGGCAGGAGAGTTTGGTCCTAATGTCTTTGTAGTCAAATCTTGGTGTGGGAATGATGTAATCCCTCTGTTGTGACCTCCTTGAAGGAGCCTCTGTTGATTGATTTTTATTGTGTCAACTTGACTGGGGAAGGAAGAGATTAACACGGGAGTTAGAAAGCTGAGGGAAGGATCTGGGAAAGTGGCTGGGTAATGGAGCACCTGCCTGGCACACAGAGGCCTAGGGTTCCACCCTAACAGCAGAAATAGAAAACCAAGATTGAATGAAGTTGACCAGGAGAGCGGACCTGACTGGCTAAAAGCTTGAAGAGAACAAAAGACTGAGGAGGAGGCTACTCCCACCTCCACCTCCACCCCCACTCCCTGCTGTCATCTACTGCTGCTTTCTGACAGAGAAGCCTTTTGACTGTTGGACTTAACTTCACACATTTGACTCTTGGGCTTCTCGGGCCTCAAGCTAGAACTACCCCATTGCCTGTCTAGGTCCTCGGGATCGCTGACAGAGATTTAAGACCATGCCCCCCACCCAGCCTCTGTGATCATCGTTTCCTTATTCAAAACCCATTAATATTTATCATGTACATACCCACACCCCAATGGCTCCGTTTCTCTAGAGATTTCAGGATAATATAGCTTTTGGTGCAGAGAAGTGGGATGCTTCAATGTGTTTTCTTGTTATTGTTTTTTGGTTTGGATTGGTTTGGTTTGGGTTATTTTTGTTGTTGTTGTTTTAAGACAGGGTCTCACTATGTACCCTTGGCTATCTTAGGACTCTCTGTGAGACCAGGCTGGCCTCAAAATCATAAAGATCTGCTTGTCTCTGCCTCCCAAGTGCTGGGATTAAAGTTGCGCTTCAGACAAAGGGAAGATCCAAAAAGCTCAGAACAGTGACACATGTCCATAATTTAGGAGCAGAGGCAGGAAGATCATGAGTTCAAGGCCAGCCTGGGCTATTTAGTGTGATGGTAAGAGTACTCGCCTGTGTGTGCCCCTGGATTTTATCCTTAGCATTGCATAAATAGGTCATGGTAGCATACATCTGTAATTGCAGCATTCAGGAGAGGAGACAGAAAGACTAGGAGTCCAAGTCCGAGGTTAACCTCAACTATGTGGTGAGTTCAAGGCCAGCCTGAGCTACAAGAGATCTAGTCTTAAGAGAAAAAGAGAGAGAGAGAGATGGGGCTAGAGAGACAGCTTAGCTGTTAAGGGCAGGGCCTGTTTTCCCAGAGGACCCAGGTTCGATCGATCGGCAGCACTCACATGGTGAGCTCACAATCATCAGAAATGCCAGCCCCAGGGGACCCAACTGCTCTGGCCTCCACAGGCACCACACTGACACGCAAGCAAAACACCCATACACATAGAAATAAAAATTAAAAATGTAAAAATAGAGGTCACCAGGGCTACCTTCATGATCTTAAAGGTAAAGCTACTGCCCCAGTTTCAAGAGATCTGTTAGGCTTGGTCTCAAACTTTTCAGTGATGCCTTAGCAGTGAGACAATTCCCAGCAGTGTTTCCGGAATGCAGTCCCGCCTGGCAGAGCTGTAGGGGAGGCTGCCGTCCTGTCTGAAAGGCACATCAAGCCAAAGAGAACCATTACCCATGAACCATCACAATCCAGCAGAGTACACCTGGTATGATTGGAGTCTTTGCTTCATTCCACTTTTTTCTCTTTAGGAATGAGAATGTCTCTCATAACTTTTCTGACTTCACATATTCATAGCTGGAGGGTGATTTTGCCTCAGGCTTTGTTAATTCTAACCTCTCAACTTCCCCCACCCTATTCTCCCCAGCTCCCCACCTCCACCACCACCAAGGGCTCTGTCCCCTGGCCCATGGTGCTTGTGGGAGGTAGTGGAATTTTGATGAGGTCAGGCCTAGCTGAAGAGTTAGATTATTGGTGGTAGGGGTAGGGGGTACGATTGAAAAGGATTATGGGATAGATACTACTGCTCACTTGATGCCTCCCCACCCTCCTCTCTTTCTTCCCCTCTCTTTCCCCTTGCTGGCATTCTGAGGTAAGGAAGTTCTGCCATATGCTCCTGCCCCATGACAGTCTCCAAAATGCAGGAGGACGGTTGAGCACTGAAAGAGGAAGATTAAAACTTTCCTCCTCGTAAGTAGATTTACAGTAACAGTAACTCGCTGGCACCTCATTTTCACCGTCTCTGACTGACATGAGCCTTTGGACTCTAAGGTTGACGACCTTAAATGGGGCCCCACCTTGGGGGCCGTTGGATGAAATAAAATATATTTTGTGTGCAATAAGGATGTGAACCAGGGACAGGGTGCTATGGACTGAGTCACACTCCCTCCCAGTCCTATGTCACAATCCCCAGTGTGACTCTATTTGGAGCAAGGAAGTACTTAAGATTAAATGAGGCCACAAGTATGGGCCCTGCAGGATTGATACCCTGATAAGGAAAGGATCAGGGAGTTCACTCTTTCCTTCCTGCCTTGCCAGGACACAGTGGAGGGCTGATTAGAAGCCAAGCTCTGAGCCTCTTGACCAGCAGCTTTGGTCTGGGACTTTTAATTTTGGTTTATAAGCTTCTTAGTCCCTACAGTCGGTGTTGTGGCTCCAGCCACTAATACAATCTGTAGTGATGGAGAGGCCCACACAGGACTACAGCACTCGGTGGCATGTCACCACAGAGGATGCATGGAGGACCCATTAACTTCCGAAGCAGAGGTGGCAGCATACTCTTCTGACCTTTGTTCCCCTTGACACAAGAGCAGAATGACCTGTGGGGTACTGCTGTGTACCCCAAACTGAAACCAAGTCCCAGGTTGGGCTACGAACCAGCCATGCAGACATTGCTTCAGAACTCCTTAGGGGCCGGAGAAGGGGGCTTAATGGTTAAGAGCATTGGCTGCTCTTCCAAAAGACCGGGTTTTGATTCCCAGCATCCACATGGTGACCCACAACCACCTGTAACTCCAGCTCCAGAGGCTCCAATGCCCTTTCTGGACTCTGAGATCACTGCATGTGTGTGGTGCACAGACAGATGTAGGCAAAACACCAGTACACATAAAACTGTACAAAAAAAAGTTTGGGAGGTGGTGGTAGGACTGTAGCTCCATCGGTAGAGTGTTTGCCTGGGTTTCATGAAACCCTGGGTTTGGTCCCCAATACCACCAAACAATGTACACAAAACTACACAACAAAACAAAAAAGTCTCCGCATTAATTACATGCAAATGAAAGCCTTTGTTGATGTAGGTGTTTACTTATTAGTACACATTTTTGTGTGGTTGTTTTTCCTCTTAATGTGTAAAGTCATTTCATGGTCTGTAAAGATTGCCATTCCTGTTAGCTCAGCCCATTCAGATTTATGAGCCGTTGAAGAAGATTTGTGTGGCTGCCTTCCTCCGATCCGGGAAGTCATTTCCTTCCAGTAGAGGGACAGCACTAGCTGCTGAGGTCAAGTCTCAACCAGACAGAGGCGGTTGGGCTGGCAACCTAAGGCCTATGGCCCGCCAAACTGGAAGAGGAGCTCCCGGACTCCTCTCATCACGTGTCGAAGGAAGGGTAGACAGAGGGAACATCTTACAGTTTGGAATCCACCATGGTTGGGCTCACTCACAATTTGTTCTGGAAAAGGGACCGACAGAGGTGAGGTTGAGGCATCTTCCTTCCATTGCTGGTTTTATGCACTTGGTAACCCGAGGCCGCGAGGCGGCAAACGTGCTTATCCACTTATCACAGCCACTCGGAAGGTCAGCGACACCAAGAACCAAGCGCCCTTCGCGCCTCTGCTGCAGGCCCAGGTTGCCAAGTGTCCAGAGGAGCTGATCTGGTGTGAGAGAAGGACCCGGAACAGGAAGTGGACACGGGGAACAGCAGCAGCTTGCAAAGTCAACGCTCAACGAAGTGGAAGGAAAGAGACCGAAGGGATGGCCCGGCATGAGGTACAGGAGCCTACCAGACAGTGTTGGGGACATTAGAGGAAACTAGGCTTACGGAGGCTTGGAGGCTTAGTCGTTCCTCTCAGACGGTTCAGTCAAAAGATAGGGTGGCTTCCACACCACACATCTGTTTTCTGCACTGCTGGGGTTGAGCAGGTCCTGCTCAGAGTACTAACAGGTTCGACATCTGGGGAGGATCCTTTCTTGGTGCTCAGATGACCGTCTATCTGTTATAAGCTTGTGAAGGGAGGGTCAAAGGCTTCTGTGAAAGGGTGCCGGCCCACTGAGAGGGTCTCATGACCCCATCCTGCCTCCCAAGTCCCACCTTCTCGAGCCATCATCTACCATGGGGTGGGGTTCACTGGATGAATTCTGAGGATTTTATTGTGTGAATTTTAGTGAGTGTTGATGGGAGGGTGAACCAAAAGAGAGAGCCTTCTACAATATAGATGGTGGACAAGGGATTCTGCTTCTGTTGATGTGCGTGTGAAGCATCATAAATAGCTAGACATTTGAGAGCTTCTCCTTTTCTTTTGCTCTCAAGTGTTAGAGATAGAAGCCAGGCCTCAGCCAAGGGCTGGTGGGTAGCACAAACCTTTAATCCCAGCACTCGGGAGGCAGAGGCAGGCAGAGCTCTGAGTTCAAGGCCAGCCTGGTCTACCTAGCAAGTGCCAGGACAGCCAGGACTACACAGAGAAACCCTGTCTCAAAAACAAAACAAGGACAGACAAACAAAAATAGAACCGAAGCCTCCAGCCAGGCATGCTAGGTAAGCACTCTGCCGTGGAGCTTGCCCTGTAGTCCAAGCTCTTATTTTAAAATTAATAATAAGGAGAGTAACAAGATGACTAACTCAGTGGGTTAAACTCTTGTTGCACGAGCCTGGTGACTTTAGTTCGTGAAAAAGATCAGGCGCCACAGTGCACATGTACAATACCAGAGCTCTCATGGCGAGGTAGGCAGAGACAGGAGAGTCTCCACCACCACCTCATCGCTTCCTGAACCTCTGGAGCTAGCTAGCCTTGGGTAGGTAGTGCAGGGGCAGAAACAAGGGAGATCTGGTCCTAGAAACAAGGTGAAAGAGAGAACCCACCCGGGGAAGTTATCCTGTGGCCACCATACGTGTTGGCTGTCTAAAGGTGTTCACTGCCAACCCTGATGACCTGAGTCAGATCCCCCAAACCCAGGAGTCTGATCCCCCAAATCCACAGTGCTCGGGCACACACACGCAAATAATATTTTTTTTTCTTTTTTTTTTTGGTTTTTCAAGACAAGGTTTCTCTGTGTAGCCCTGGCTGTCCTGGACTCACTTTATAGACCAGGCTGGCCTCGAACTCACAAAGATCCACCTGCCTCTGCCTCCCAAGTGCTGGGATTAAAGGCGTGCGCCACCACCACCCGGCATATTTTTTTTTTCTTAAGATGAGCAAAGAGATGCCTTGAGCTGGAGTTCACTTGCCCTCAGGTGAACAGAGAACTAGATAGAGAGACAGACACAGTCGTGTGTGAACTTGTATGGGACCCTGTTCAAGTTCAATTACTTAGGGTGACAGTGCAGTATGAGTGAGAATACATCCGCATGCCTGGTGGTGTGGTTAAAACCCAGTACCTCGGAAAAAACAGACGCCCATGAGCGCATGGAACAACATACAGAGTGCCCCTCTCTGCAGGTAGGAATACAGAATGCCACAGCCACTTTGAAAGACAGTCTGGATGATTCTCCTCTTTCTTTCTTTTTTATTTTATATTTCAAGACAGGGCTTCTCTGTGTAGCACTGGATGTCCTGGAATTTGATCTGTAGACCAGGCTGGCCTGGAACTCAGAGATTCGACTGCCTCTGCCAGGATAAAAAGAGGGCCCCACCACTGCCCAGCAGTTCACAGTAAAACCTACAAGTGCATTTTTATAGCGGTGCCACTGATAGTTGCCAACATTTGGGAGCAGCAAAGATATTCTCAGTAGGTGATGAACTGTGGTACATACAGTTGGCGAAATATTCTTCAGCCCTGAAGAGGAACGAGCTGTCAATCCATGAAAGGACAGAAGGGAAGTTTAAATGTTAACTTAATTGTGTAATGTTGAATGTATACATACATACATATTTGCAACATGTGTACCCCGTCCTGCGGGAGGATGCTGGTGATGTGAGTGGGGTACATGTGGGAGCTGGGGTGTATGGGAACTCTGCATTTTCCACTCAACCTTCCTATATATCTGAAGCTGCTCCAAAGCTAAGATCTATCTTTTTAAAATAATAGGAAGAAAGCATGGAACTCTCCAAGAAGATAAGGGCTATGTAAGTGATAAAGAAGACAAAGGGAAACAGGCCTTAAAGACAAGCTGGAACTGGCCTGGCAAGAGATGGACACCAGCACAGCCGTGGGAAGAGGCGGCAGGCCTGCTGGAAGGTTAGTTTTGAAACATGAATTTTTTCCAACTGGGTTCATAGATTAGGAAAGACTCAGAGTAGAATACAGATTGGCTTTCGGCTTGAGTTTTTTGGGAGGGGGGTTGATTTTTTGTTTGTTTGTTTTTTTGAGAGAAGCACTGACTTGGGGGAGAAAACCATGCCCAGTTGAGCCAGGCAATGAGGAAGATCTAAGGAGCCTGGCCACCCAAACACATTCACAGGTGGTCATCTAAGCCTGGGCATCGTGTGCTAGAGGTATAAACCAGAGGTGGGACTTGCAAGATTAAATAAACCCTTCCCTCCCCAAGCTGCTTTTGGTCATAGAATTTGTCTCAGCAACAGAAAGCAGAACAGCACACGGATAAAATTTCCTTTCTTCCTTCTCTCCTTACCTTCCTTTCTTCTTCCCTTTCTTCCCTCTCTCCTTA
>CAJQZJ010034265.1:1909261-1928251 GCA_907164525.1 Lophiomys imhausi
GTGTGTGTGTGTGTGTGTGTGTGTGTGTGTGTGTGTGTGTGTGTGTGTTTTGCTGGAAATAGAACTCAGGGCCTTGAGCTTTCCAAATGTACCTTCTACCACTTGGCTACATGTCCAGCTCAGAACAAACTCTTCCTGAAAGAGCTGTGGGTGCCAATAATTCTTTGTCACACAGGCTGCCAGCCTGCTGAGCACAGTTTGCTGAACCCTGGATAACTCATCCAAGTCTCTCAACCTCTCTTCTAGATCTAGTTCCTTGGGAGTCCTGATGCATGTCCCCTTGCAGTATGAATGAATATTGCTCCTTGGGTTTCTCTGATGGAGCGCAAACTCATGCCCCCACCCCTGAGCTCTCCTCTCTGCACATCTGTTTTCTTTACTGTTTTCTCTCTTCTGAGTGACAACCTCAGTTTGTCAGTTGCTAAAGCCAGAAACCCAGCTGTGATCCCAGCTTGTTCCTCTTCCCCACCTCACATGCACATTCAGTCTATTACCAGTCCGGTTTCTACCTATCACAAGTCTGACCTCTTGGCCACACCTCCCCTGCTGCCACTGGGTTTAAGCTTGCACCATCTCCTGCCTGAAATACCTCAATAGTCTCCTGGAGGAAAGAATGAATGCCCTGCTGATGTCCACATCCTAACCCCAGAGCCTGGGAGTGGTACCTTACATGCCAAAGGGGCTTCCAACATATGGCCAAGTTAAGGACCTAAACACAGGAAGATTATCCTAGATCACTCAGTGTAATCATAAAAGACCAACCAGAGAGGAAGTGACAGGGAAGCAGAGATTGGAGAGATGCCATTTGCAGATGGAGGCAAGCACATGGCCCAAGGAATGCCAAAGACATCCAGATGCTGGAAAAGAGGGACAGACTGTTCACGTGGACCTGCAGAATCAGCCGGCTCCGCCTGTCCCTTAGCATCAGCCTACTGAGCCTGACTTTGGGCTTCTAATCTCTGGAACTGTAGAGAGAACAGCTGTGATGTCTGAAACCGCTGAATCATTATAATGGCAACAGGAAGTGACCTATCTTCCAACCCTTCCTCCCAGCTTGCTGCACTCCAGCCTATTTGTCCATACCTCCCAAACACAAATGCTACCCTTAAGTACCAAGCTCCTGGTAAGGCTGCACCACAGGCTTCCATTATGCCCTGACCATAGTGCCTTTTATGTGGTGCTCTTTCCCAGTGAACTGGATGCTCTGATAAAGATGCCTTCTCTGTCCTCTCTCTCCTTAGAACAGTTCTTCTAAGCCTCCTTCAGTTTCTGGCTTGAGTGTCATTTCTACAAGGAGCTGGTCCCAGGCGCCATTCCTAAGTCAGTCCTGTTAAAGGCAACACCATGCTGTTGAAGACACATATCTGTGTGCGTGGCTCACTACACATGGCTCCTGGCATGCTGGCAGGTGTACTCGAGTATGCAATGAGTGGTGGGTCAAGGGAGGCTTCCTGGGGTGAGGCTGAGGGGCTCGGCGTTCCTTCCCCCTCCCTCTGAGACAAATGGGGAAAGGGGGCTCTTGGGGAGAGAGAGGTGGAGCAGGCCAAGCAGTGGGAGCTGAACTGCCCTCATTTCCTCTCTGCTCAGCCTTGGTGGGGAAGATGCTGGAAGGAATGCCAGACACCACTGCCCCACTGCTACAATTAGCTGAGCCTTTCATTCCTGTCTACAAAGAAGAGCAAGCAAATCAAAGGGAGATAAAAGTGAATGTCCCACAGAGGACTTTGAGGAGAGGGAGAAGGAAGGGAGGGTGGTGGCAGCAAGAGGCAGAGGCGGAGAGAAAGCCCCACAGGCCAAACAAAGACTAAAGCCAGCAGATCCCAAGGATCAGACATGGAGACACATGGACAAGAAGAGACCAGGCCACGTGGGACAGCAGCCTGTCAGCCAAGGAGGAGGGGATGAAGAAAGATAAAAAGACCATGTGAATGGCCAGAGAAGAGGGTGGAGAGGGACCCCAAATGGAGTTGGGACAAAGGCGTGAAAGGACAAGACTGCCACTGTTCCAAAAGCCACCAGGGAAGACAAAGAGGAGCTGAGACAAAGGGAGAGAGGAGATGGAAGGGAGCCATGTGGTCCTGTACTAGTGACAGGGCTTCAATGTGAGGGCTTAGAGTGCTGTCCAGCATTTAGTGTGCTGGCTGGGAGAGGTCATCATGGGGCTGGCTGCCATTTAATACCTGCCTTCTGTTTTTGAACTTTATGCCAATAGAGTTTAAAAAGCAAACACACCGAAACAAGGTGGCAAACAGCTTTCAGACAGGTAGATAAATAGGCCTTTGTTTGGCTTCTTTCTCTCAACTTTAAGTTGCTTTTAGTACTACAAAGTCATTGTCATTGTTGTATAGTATTCCACTGTGTGACCCTATCAGATTACTCGTTCATCTGTCTATCTGGTGAAGGCTTTTGATTTGGACTCACTAATCCTAATCTAAAACATCTGTCTGGGGGCACATTTCAAAGTTTAGAACAGAAAGCGTGCATGCATCACGTGCCACACCCAGGTCTCAGCAGTGCTCTTCGTCAAACACACTCAGCCTGTATGTAGATAGCTGCTTGTCGGTGCCGGTCAGGTGTTGTTACTGCATGAGCTCTGGCTGGATCATGCTATGCCTCCCCTGAGAGGTGCCGCTGTTTTTAGTTTTCTGGGCATTCTGCATTTCAGCATTGAGATGGAGGGGCTGTGGGCCTCCACATTACTCCTTCTCCATGACATTTGTTTTGGAAAACTCTGACAGAGGGATGGATTGGACACTAAGTTAAGGGCAGCGGTAGTCAGATGTTTGGGGAGGGGCTCAGAGTTGGCCAAGGGTTCAAGTTCTGACTCAGTGGGAGCCACGGAGACTGCCTGGCTGCTGCTGAGCTCACTCCCCCGCTGAGGCTGTTTGGACATCGTAAACTTCTTTGTTTTTCTAACCTCGGCTTGTAATCCTATGAACTGCTGATTATATTTTTGGTATGATTTTTAAAGGCTCATTTATTTCTTGTTTCCTTTAGTCTTTTATTTCTCTGTTCTGTTTTACTTATCTTGATTGTTCCTTATCTCCATTTTGTCCTTATAATTTTATATTGCGTTCTTTTATCTTATCTCCTTGTTTTTTATTGCTATTGTGTTATTTCTTCCTGACTGTGAAGAGACCCCTGGGGTTTGGAGGAGAAAGCTGTGCTAGCCCCCCTTCCCCTCCCCCTCCTCCTCCCGAGCCAGTGTGCTCTGGGCCTGGGAAGGTTTCCTCCCCAGGGGAAATTCCTTGATGGTGGGGAGCCTCAAAATTTAAGTTCAAGACTTAACTATTAATTGGTGGTGGGACTTTTGAAGGCCTGGGAAACGCTTGGTCTCCAAGCCGGAAGCTGTTGTAACTGGTGAGGATTTAATTCTAAGCAAATATTTCTTTGTTCCAGACCACGGACATCGACAACCCAGCATGAGTACCCCTTCCTTCCACTGAACAATATTGATCTCTCACCAGCTCTCACGAGGTGAGGCAGCCATGCTGGTGAGGCTGAAGTGACCGCCGGGCTCTCCATGTCTGTCAGGGTGCAGGAAGCACTGTTCCCTCACATACAGGGAGAAGAAGTAAGCTGTAGCTCCTTCCTAGCCATTGCCTGTGAACCTCAGAAAAGAAGCTACCAGAAGGATGGCTAGGCCTCCTGTTCTCCCAGCCTGGCAGACGTACCCTCTGGCAGCCAGACTGTGGTGACCTTTGACACAAGAGGAATGTTGGGATCTCCTCATTGTGCCTTGCCATACTGAAAAGCCCTGGTTTTGGAAGGAATCAGGTTGTTGCTGGGAAAGGAATGGGTTATGAGTGTAGCTCAGAGCTGGGCCTTTGTGGATTCTTCTGTCCCAACACTGCAGACCCCACAAGGTGAATGAGACCTGCAAGTGGCTGCCAGTGCCTGGGGGGGGCTCAGGATCCCCTCACAAAGGACAGAAGTGACTGTGTCCTGAGAGGTGGAGAGGTGAGAAGCCGGCTGGGGCAGAGCTGTTGGTAGCCTCCAAGCAGGCTGCATTAGGACTCACTCCCGGGCATGTCTCCCATCTCCAGTACCCCTCAGCACTCCGAGCCTCCCTCAGCTTTCCTGAAGCTGTGCCTTCAGACTCCAGCTGTGTTGTGGTGAGCAAGGGCGGCCTTCCACTCACTCTGGGGACAGCACGGTAAGAGAGCCCTTTTTCCACAGCCTCCTCCCCATCAGTGCAGTGGGGACAGGCTTCTTGGGGACCAGCGGCTGTGTCTGGCTACCTCAGGGGTGGTCTGCTGGTGAGCGGTGGGGGCTGCCTGAACACGGGTTATTTTTAGTTCCTTTAATCATTTTGCTGCACACTGCCTTTTATATTATTTTAATATTCTTTTCATTTATTCTAATTTGTTTCATCTTTTTATTAGCTGCTCTTTTCTCTCTCTCTCTCTGCTTGCTTTCTGTTTTTTTTTTTTTTTTTTTTTTTCTTTTCACCTTAATAAACTGGCTGCTGGGAGCACAGGCCTCACAGGACAGCCAGGAGGCGGGCTCCACTCCACACATGGGAGACCTGCTGGTTCCTCCGCTTTAACTGATCCCAGGTCTCTTTGTCAGACATCTCATGTCCCCAAGGAACCTTCCGGACTGTTAAAATCTTCTACCGTGGACCGTGGGGCCTCAGGACAACAATTCTCCCCAAGGGAGATGATAATGCATTCACCTAAACTGACAACACCGCCAACATAAGCAAAGACTGACAAAGCTTTCACTGTCATAATTGAAATGACATTGCACAGTAGGAAACACCAAAATATGCAGATACTGGACTGTGAAGGCAGTTCAGGGGGGCTTGCTTTTAGCATGCACGTAGCCTGGGTTCAATCTTTAGCAACAACAAAACCCAGGTACATCTATAATCCCAGTACTCAGAGAGAGGGAGAGCTGGCTAGATGGCTCAGGGGGCAAATGTGATTGCTATGCAAACCTGGAAACCTGAGCTCAGTCCCCAGAGCCCATATAAAAGTAGAAGGAAAGAACCAACTTCACAAGGTTGCATGATCCTCATGCAAGCATGATGGCACACATGCTTATGCACATGCATCATGTATGCACACACACACACACACACACACACACACACACACACTGATAATAAACAATTTAAAACAACAGCAACAAAAGGCAAATAAAAGAATATGAAGCAGAAAACTGTGTTGTTTCCCTGCCCCCCCCCCACACACCGATTCCTCATCTCAGAGTAAGTTGGCCAGTGAATGTAAGTGTGGGAATAGAGATGACAGACAGATCAACACCTTATATCTGCACAGCCCATTTAAAACAGTCAGTTCCCAGGCTACATGGATTCAAGCAGGGGGGTCTGTATGCTGTAAGCCTGGCCCATTGTCACAGGGCAACCCTTGTCCCATCATACCGGGTGGCTGTTGTCCCTGTAAGAATGGGCCTGTACCATAGGCCGTATAGGCTCTTTACAGCCCACTCCCCACAACCATGACTGTTTGAAGGACCCATCTCGGTCTCCAAGCTTAGAGATGCCTACCAAGCACCAGTATGAGTCAGTCCTGAGAAGTCTGTTGGGATTTTCTCCCAGTCCTGCCCCTCTCCCAAAAGAAGTTGGCAGTGGCCACCCTCCTGTCACATCTAAATCTGGAGGACACTTTCAGTACGGCATGCTTATCTGGCTGGGTGCTGCAGTTAGGCAGGTAGGGCTCCCTTCTAACACCGGGCAGTGGGGTGGGAAGGGCAGAAGAGGGTCAGCAGGGAGGTGAGAGGTCAGTGGCAGAGATAGCTTCCATGGAGAGAGAGAGGATAGGCCAGAGCAGAGCGGGAGGTAAACAAAGCTGATGGAAAGGAGATGGGCAGTGACCTGCATCCCTGGGCGTCTGGCCCTCTATCTCTCTGCACCCAGGTGACCAATTAAAAGGTGAGAACCTGTCACCGTCCCAGACAGCTAACCTGAGCCTAATGCTCCTCTTCGCCCCAAAGAAGCAGCCAGGAAGTCTAACTTGAAAGTTAAGCGAAGCACTGCATGGTGAATGTTGTTCACCATCTCATCAGTTAGGAAGCAGAAGCAGGGGGATGTCCTCAAGTTCACCTGAACTCACATGCACACACCCCCACATAAACACAATTTAAAACAAAATAAATCTTTTTTATTTTTTATTATTTATAAATGAAAAATAAATGCAAGAAAGACAAAAGAAAAATGTCAAGGCAGACGTTGTCCTCTTTTCTCAGATGGTAAAATGACCTGGCCATGTGAGGCAGGAATCTCCTAGAGACAGCTGAGCCAGCCCCAATCCTGATGCCGGGTTTGAGGTGAGATCATTTGGGGTCTGCTGAGTGTGGGGATGACAGATCCTTGCCCTGTCTGACTCCCAGTAGAACAGACACACCCTTTAAGGAGAGAGGATTTAAATCAGCAAACATTTCTAGCCGTGGACCAATGCATTACACACTCTTCAGAGAGTCTTTTAGCTTGCTGGTTTCTACTCTAGCAGCCAAAAATAAAAAACGAAACTCACCTTCTGTAGCTGAGGGGCCTTATGACAGGTGGGAACTTATTTGGGTTTGGGGCTATGCTTCCTTTTAATAAACAGAACACATGTATGTGACACCATTTCCCCGGTTACTGGTGGGAAAGTTTTTCTCACCTTGAATGCGGATGTGGTGACATCCTTATTGTGGCTTTCAGAAAAGAGACCAGGAAAAATCCAACATGCCCTAAGCCAGCACCAGCGCTGACAACCCCAGACTTCGTGCTATGTAAGGAAAATGGGTCCCAATTTGTTTAACCTCTGGTGCACTGGCTTCCCTGTTTTCTAGTCTCTGAGAAGCTACTTCATCTATAAACGATCCAGTAGCTGTGGCTGGCCTCATAAGAAAGGGTCTTCAATGGAGCCACTGACCTTTCCAACTCAGATGTGTCCCCAGTACCCACATCTGGAAAGGAAAATTGAAAGTGAGGAACCTCCTTCCTCAAGGCTCTAGACTCCATGACTCCCCTCAGATGCCCCCTGTGGCCTTCCCTAGATGAAGCCACCCCCCCCCCCCCCCCCCCCCCCGCCCCCCCCCCCAGTAGGCGCCCCCCCCCCCCCCCGAATCTGCTCATACTGTTCCCTCTGTAGGAATCTAGGCTCTGGGCTGAGTGCCAAGGAAGTGAAAAAGACAACTTCACCCTGCTGGTACCTCTGCCTCCTCCCGCAGGACCCAGGAGGTGCTGGGGTGCTGGGGCACAGCCTGCGGGGAGCCGGGGTTGGCCCTCTCCCAGGACAGCAGCACACCTGACACAGAAACATGTGTTTGTCACCGCCCCCTTCCCTCAGCCTGGGACTCTGGGAACGTGCAACTCTGTCTCCAGAGACTCCCTAGACAAACTGGAGATCCAGGCAGCCTGGAAAATAAAAGGCAGCCTCCAGAGACTACGCTGCCATCACTGTGCGGTTACACATGTCTGGGGCTGGGGTGACTGATGTAGTTCATCTTCAGTAATTGTTCTCTCCTTCCTCTGTCCTCCTGATCACTCTTGCCTTCCTCCACTTTCGTTCTGCCCTCACCCCTTCCATCTCACTCTCACCCAGTCCCTTCATATTCTCACCCCTTCACCTTCTATTCTCACTCTCCCTGCCCTCCAATTCTCCTGTCTTTCCCCACCATTACCACCCTCCATTTCCTTTCACCCTGCCAGAATTCACTTCTATGGTTTCCATGTCTTCTAAAACTCCAATGGTCCCTGGGTCTCTTACCCCAGCAAGACCTTCACTCAAGCTCCAGTCCCAAAAAGTCACCTGTTCCTGGCACATCTGCCTGTAGGTACTGTAAATCTAACAAGTTCAGATCATAAATCTTTCTTGTCCCCATCTACCTCAATGTCACAATTATCCACTATAGTAATTTCCTATTTCTGCTAGAATAGATTGTCATAAATTTACTGGTTTATTTGTTTTGAGACAGTGTTTTACTATGTAGTCCAGATTAGCCTCAAGTGACTGATCGTCCTGCTTCAGATCCATGAATGCTGGGATTGCAGCCATGTGACATCACATCTTGAAAAAAAAAAAAATCAGTGGTTTGTAACCCCACAGATCTCTATTTTACGATCCCGGAGCCCAGATGTCTGAAGTGCATCTCACTAGTGAACATCAAGGTCTAGGCAGCATTGTGCCCCTTCTGGCATCTCTGGAGAAATGTCATTCCAACATCCTTAGGCTGCTTGCATTCCCGCCCCTCCATACCTGTTTTCTGTTTGTTTGTTTGGTTTTGGGGTTTTTTGTTCTGTTTTGTTTTCCCTGTGTTGAGGATTGAACCCAGGACCTTTCCCTATCACCTGCCTACATTCTTGGCCCATGGCTTTCTTCCATCCTCCAAACCAGCCTCCTATGATTGCATCAGGTCTACCTAGATCACCCAAGATTATCCCCTGGGTTAGGATCCTGATGTGCATAACTTCAAAATATATTCACATATTCCGTGGGCTACAATGTGAACAGTCATGGGAGGGGTCATTTTCCTGCCTACTCCTAGGCTTTGTCCTTTAAGAGTAATTGCTATCACCGAACACTTTCTGCGGGTTTTTTGAACACAGTGTTGGAGGTCTGACTCAAAGCCTCATACACACTACAGCACTTCGCTGTCCTCTGAGTTTTTTCAGACATTATAGAAAAAAAAACTACCAAATTAAAAGTAACCTGTGGACACTCCAAACCCCACTGTCAAGCTGACACTGCTCAGCTGCAAACATGGGCTGGCTTTCATGAGAAAGGAAGGATGAATTAGAAGTCAGAGGGACTAGCCAAGAGCTGTGGAGATTTATTCACTTTACATGGGTAGGGTTCAGAATTACTGCGGGCCACTTGCCTCCTGTTGAATAGGAATGCGCATAACAGCTATCTCATCACACCATATATTGAGTGTTCAGGGTCAGACATGTTGTGGCTGCTCAAGAGGAAGCTATTCTAGGGAACCATGGCAGAATCTGGAATCACTTGAAATGGGCCTCTGGGCATGCCTATGGAGGACTATCTTGATTATATCAATTGATGTGGTCAAGACTTATCTAAATTTGGACAGAACCATTCCCTGAGCAGATCCCGGGCTGTTCAAGGCAGAGAGCAAGTCAAACGCTAGTGTGCATTCATTCACTGTTGTCTTCTGACTGGGGACACAGTGTGACCAGCTGCCTCAGGCTCCTGCTGACATCATGACGTTCCTGTCACGAAGGGCTGTACCTTGAAATGTGAACTGAAGTCAGCCTTTCCTTCCTTAAGCTGCTTTTATCAAATGATTCTATTGTAGCAACAAGAAAAGAATCTAAGACACTCACGTAACTACATGTGAGGAACCTCACCTGCATGGACTTGGACAGGAATTGATTCAGATAACATGATACAGTGGATGCTATTTTAGGGAGAGCTTTGGGGTCCTTGAGAGGGGGTAAGTGTATTTTGTCTGAGGGGTAGAGTAGGGAGTTAGTAAGTATCTAGGGGTTTCTGATACAATCTCTTAATTCGGGGCCATAAAGACCAACTTGGCCTGTGACCAATTAGCTTATCAGCTCGTGGACTAAAAAGCAGGAAACAGGAAAGACTTAATGGACTGAAAAACAAGGTTGAAGCCAGGTGAAAAACAGGAAAGACTTAATGGACTAGAAACAAAGTATTTAGCCTGGCATTGTTTTCAGCTGCTAAGTGGGTAGATCCCAAATTAAGCTGAAACAGAGTTCCACCTATTTAAGGACAAGTGGATGGAGCCAAGGAGGCCCCCCATGTTAGAGAGTTCTGATGCTAGTGAGTCCTGATGGAGAAAGTGCTGGTGAACTCATGGCAGGATCTCCCTAAGGCAGAAAGAAGCTGGTGAGCAAAAAAAGCCTCAGCAAGACAGCAAAAGGCCAAGGACTAAACCCTGTGGCTCAGCTTTTGCCTAGAGGGGTTTGACCTGTCTGAACAGTGACCTAAACAAAACTGTGGCCTGCTTTAAGGACTGAGGCAGAGGGGCAGAGTTGCTGATGCTAAGGAAATAAGTTGGCCTACAGACGACTGGGGTCTCCCAGAGAGAAGAAAGCCTCAAGCCTTATTTAAGGTGAAACCACCATAGCCAATTTACCCTGACGAATCTACATCTGAGATATTCCAGAAAAAAGACTGATAAGTGCATTAAAGGGTCTACCCCAGAGACTGTGTTCCTGACGACTGAGGACCTGCCCCAGAGACTGTATCCTTCTAAAAGATTATGAAAATAGTTGTAATAGTTATCAGTAGGTTTAGTGGTCAGGTTATAGGGGTTGTAGGAATTTGTAGGATGAGTAGTTAAGTGTTTATATTTTTTATAAGTGAATATAGATATCAATAAATAAGTATTGAATAATTTTAAAAATTCGGTTACATGTAGACATGGCATATCTACATTTTTCACTGCTGTGACCAAATAATCTAAACAAACTACTTAGAGATGGAGAATTCATTTTGTCTCACAGTTTCAGAGGTTCCTCTCCTGTGGTTACCTGGCTCAATTGCTGTGGGCCTGAAGTGAAGCTTCATCATAGCAGAGAGCGTGTGGTAGACCAGTTCACCTTCTGGTTGCCAGGAAATGGAGAGGAACAAGAGGCAGAGGCCAGGTACAAGGTAGATCTCTCCCAGGCACACTGTCAGTGGCCTATTTTCTCTAGGCGTCAGCTCCTAATTTCTACCATGTTCCAAAATAATGCTGTTCATGAGGAACTGGCCAACATACAGGAGCCTGTGAGGGACACTCTATAACCAACCACAGCAACTGAAGGTAGAGAGAGTCAGCTCCCCATGGTCACTACCTTTTGATAGTCTCAATCTTGTGGACCTTCCCACACTGGACACCACTCAGATTAGGTCAGAAGGATGGTGGATGCTGACTGGGTGTGCTATCTTGTGGTGGTCTGAATGAAAATGGCCCTCACAGGCCCGTAGGGAGTGGCATTATTGGAGGTGTGGCCTTGTTGGGGTAGGTGTAGCCTGGTTGGAGGAATGGGGCGGAGGTTTCAGAAACTCAAGCCAAGCTCAGTGTCTCTCTCTCTTCATGCTGCCTGTGGATCAAGATGTAGATTTCTCCCTTCATTCTCCAGAAACATGTCTGCTGGTGTGTCGCCATGCTTCCCACCATGACAGTAATGGACTAAAAACCTAAAAAAAAAAAACAAACAAAAAGAGACAAGGCTACCCAAAGCTGGGCATGGTGGCACAATGCCTTTAATCCCAGCACTTGGGAGGCAGAGGTAGGCAGAGCTCTTTGAGTTCAAGGCCAGCCTGGTCTACTCAGTGAGTCCAGGATAGCCAGGGATACACAGAGAAACCCAATCTCGAAAAATCTAAAAAGCAAACAAACAAAAAGAGACAATAATGGACTAAACCTGTGAGCTTTAAGCCAGTCCCAGCTAAATGTTTTCCTTTACAAGAGTGGCCGTGGTCACGGTGTCTCCTCACAGCAACAGGAGAGTGACTAAGACATATCCCCACATCTTTTCCTTTGGATCACCCATTCTGTGGAAGACAAACACCATGGTGCAAACAGCCCACAAACCAAGGAAGAAAGACCCTGGATCAGAACTGTTTCCAGAATCGGAGACAATATCATTATTGTTTTCCTTGGCCAACTTTTGCTGGGATCTTCTATTCGGCAATACCTACAGTAAGAGCTGGAGAGGCAGGAGTGAGGCGCTGGAAGTAGTTTCCCTGAAGAAACTTCCTTAAGTAGCTGCGTTCACTCCATGCCTATTTATTTATTTAGTTATTCAAAACAGGGTTTCTCTGTGTATCTCAGCTATTCTGGACTCACTCTACAGACTAGGCTAGCTTTGAACTCACAGAGATTCACCTGCCTCTGCCTCCCGAGTGCTGGCGTGAGCCACCATGCCTGGCCTGTTCTCTTTGGTAGTGTTTCCTCTGCCCGATTCTAGCTTTCTCCAGCTCTCTCAGGAAGTTGTTTCTGGCTGACAAATTGACAGTGACACTGTCCTTTGCCACAGCAGCTCTGGGCACTGCACTTGTCATTCCCATAGGCTGTTTTGTTTTCACTGCCTGCCCTGCTAGAATGGAGGCTCCATGCATGTCTTAGTTACTTTCCCATGACTGTGACAAAACACCACAGAAAAGGCAACTTATGAAAGAGTTTAATGGACTTACGATTTATTTATTTATTTTTGGTTTTTCGAGACAGGGTTTCTGTGTGTATCTCTGGCTGTCCTGGAATCACTTTGTAGACCAGGCTGACCTGGAACTCACAGAGATCCGCCTGCCTCTGCCTCCTGAGTGCTGGGATTAAAGGCGTGCACCACCATGCTCAGCTTGGGTTTATGATTTCTAAGGGTTAGAGTCCATGATGACAGAGTGAAGAAGGCATGGTGGCAGGTTTCTAGAGCAGCACCCAGGAGCCCACATCTCAGAAGAAGAACATAGAGAGAACTAACTGGGAATGCCACAGTCTTTCCTTATAACTTCAAATCCCACCCTCAAGTGACACACCTCCTCCAACAAGGCCACACCTCCTAATCCTTCCCAAACAGCTCTACCAACTGGGGACCAAGTATTCAAACATTAAGAGCCTCTGGGGGCCATTATCATTCAAACCACCATAATGAAAGAAAGGAGCCCATCCCTCTTGCTCAGTCTGGGACTTAGAGCAGTGCTTGAGGTAAAAAGTGAAGCCAACCAGTTCTCACCTCCCATCACTTTTCCACAGTCTGTAATCCCTGTGCTACATCAGGGGTTCTTTACAGTCCTGTGCTCCCCACATTGTTCCTTCTTCTAGAATGTTTTCCCCTTTCTTCCTCAAGTTACAGACACATTATCTTTGGAGAAAGTTCAGCGCCTGGGCCCATGCCCATCTGGGGTAAGAGTGCTGCACAGAACTCTGCACAGGACTCCAACATGTCATTTTCCATCAGTTCATGGTCTGCTGAAGAGGCCAAGCCCTTGCAAATGTGCATCTATGGAGGACTTGGACCATGTCCCCTCACCATGATATCCAGGGCTCCACCAGTGCTTACTAAATGGGCTGGGGCTGTACACCACCATGTCTTCACCTCCAGGAGATATTATAATAGCTAACATAGTATAGATGCTTTGTTGTTTGTGGGGGTGGGAGTGGGGATGCCAGTTTTTTAAAAGTCTTAAGACTGAGTATGTTGGGAAAAGTCCTATGGAAACCTACAACTATAGAAGCTTCTTAAATATATATACATATACAAAAAGCTTGAATGGGGTTTCCCTGTGATGGGGTGATAATGCCCTACTAGACACCATAGGCTAAAAAAAAATCCCCCCCAAAAGAGATGGGTTATCTCTTTTGGAGGTTTTGAAGTTGGCCAGTGAGGCCGCTCGATCTCCCAACATTATTTTCAGTGCTTTTGGTTGCCCTCCAGAAGTTGATGTCAAGCTCCTTTTGCTAAAGACCCCACATACTTGAGTCACCGAACGTGGAGAAATCAAGGTGATACTCATTTGGAAGCTTCGTCCCTATTGTCTAGCTTTCATAGTGATAGAAGGTGCCATGTAGGCTACTGGAAAAGAGCAATTTTACCCAACTGTGAACCTCAAGAAAACAATAACAGGGGGGCCAAGATGGCGGCGAACTGCACAGACGCATTTTGAATGTGGGAGAGAAGAGCCATAGAAAACACAGAGTTGTTGGATACTGTGCAAAAACCGGAGGGTCTGGCCCCTCCAGGAACACTCACAGCTCCCAAAGGACTGTTAAAAGTCCCAGGGCAAGGCTCTCCCCCCATCTCTCATAGACACGGAAGCCACTAAATCCAGGATTCGGGAACTCCCATTTGGAGAGGCGCCTGGTAAGATCAATCCCAATACACAGGCAGAATCAAAGGCAACATGGCGATCGCCCACTAGCCTACCGGGCTTCCCACACCTCAGGAGGACCTTATAACTACTTAGGAAACTTTGCAGAATAGTTGAAGTCTTAACAAGGAAGAAACAGGGCGCTCGGCGGGTGATCTACAGCCGCTCGAGCCGTAGTGGGAGGCCAGCGGGCAGAGCAGTCGGGGTGGGAAGCGGGTGCAAGTGGGAGGGGCCAAAGCCCCACGCACCCACAGCAAAGCAGCTAGAGCGGGAGGCCGGCTCTGGTGGCGGGAGGGGCCGAAGCTCCGCCCACCCACGGCGGAGCAGATAGGGAGGGAAGCCGCCAGGCCTGTGGCAGAGAAGCCTAGTGGGAAACCAGAAGCCAGGGGACCATAGCTGTATTCTGGTAAACCCAGACATATTAGGTGTGGAGCCGGGCCCTGTCAGCCTCCGTGATAACAAACAAAGCCCACAAAATCTGTGCCTGGGCAAACAGGTCCATACCATCAGAACGATTATAGGCTGATCACTCAGTGTGCAACATAGAGAAGTCTGAACTGGGAGCAGTGAAACAATCCCGGACCATTACTCACTACCTGGGAATAGGCTGCACCAGCTCACAGCGCTTCAGGCTATTAAAACCACAGTGACCCTGAGATCCCCCTGTAAGCAACGACAGATAGCCAAGCAATTCGACTCCTTCACCAAAGCATCCCCTGTGGATCCAAGCACAGAAAACGACAAGAACAGACAGCTAAACACACCCACATGGCCAAAGGTCCAAGAAAAAACAGAAATCAAGGAAATATGACTCCAACAAAGCAGAATTATCCTAGCTCATCCGATTCGGATGACCTCACACCAACAGTAACACATGAAAACAATGACAATTCTGCATTATGGAAAGTGATAGAGTCCCTTCAAGAAGAACTTAAATCTATGAAGGAATTCAAAGAAGCCACAATTTTACAAGCCAAAACAATGAACAACACCATTAAAGAACTCCAAGTCAAGGTGACAGAGCTTGAACAGGAAAAGGACAAAGCAATGAAAGATTTTCATACAAAAACAAGCAAGCTGGAGAAGGAAATATACAAAACGAACAATACCATACAAGACATGAAAATAGAAATAGAAACAATAAAGAAAACACAGTCAGAGTTAAAAGAGGAAGTGGAGATCCAAGGGAAGAGAACAGAACTATGGGTGTGAGTATCAACAATAGGATGCAAGAGATGGAAGACAGGATCTCAGGCATGGAAGATTCGATGGAAGAAATAAGTACAACATCCAAAGAAAATGAGAAGGCTAAAAAAATCTCTCACCCACAAAATCCAAGAAATCAAGGACTCAATGAAAAGATGGAACCTAAGAATCATAGGCATAGAGGAAAGAGAAGACTCCCGACTCCAAGGTCCAGGAAATTTCTTCAACAAAGTCATAGAAGAAAACTTCCCAAACCTGAAAAAAGAGATGCCAATAAAAATCCTAGAGGCTCACAGAACACCGAACAGATTACATCAGAAAAGAAACTCCTCTCGCCACATAATAATTGAAACACCAAATGTACAGAACAAAGAAAGAATATTAAAAGCTGTAAGAGAAAAAGGTCAAGTCACATACAATGGCAGACCCATCAGAATTACACCTGACTTCTCCTCAGAAACTTTAAAAGCTAGAAGGGCCTGGACAGATATCCTACAAGTCCTGAGAGACCATAGGTGCTCAGCCAGACTACTATACCCAGCAAAACTCTCTATCAGCATAGATGGAGAAAACAAGATATTCCATGACAAAATCAAATTTAAACAATATCTCCCCACAAAACCAGCCCTACAGAAAATCCTAGAAGGAAAATTCCATCCCAGAGAAGAAAACTTCACCCAGGAAAACAAAGGGAATAGAAAACCCCTCAGCAACTAAACCAAAAGAGGCACAGGACCATCACCTATACCAAACTAATGGGAAACAACAACCCCAGGTCACTAATATCCATCAACATCAATGGACTCAACTCCCCAATAAAAAGACACAGGTTTACAGAGTGGATCCGCAAGCAAGACCCGTCCTTTTGCTGCATACAAGAAACACATCTCACTACCAAAGATAGACACTACCTCAGGGTAAAGGGCTGGGAAAAGGTTTTCCAAGCAAATGGACCCAGGAAGCAAGCTGGAGTAGCCATCCTAATATCAAACAAAACAGACTTCTAACTGAAGTTAATGAAAAAGACAAAGAAGGGCATTATATACTCATTAAAGGGAATATTCATCAAGAGGAAATCTCAATACTGAACATCTATGCCCCAAATATAAAGGCACCTACTTTTATAAAAGAAACACTTTTAAATCTTAAATCGCACGTCGATCACAACACATTAGTAGTGGGAGACTTCAACACCCCACTCACAACAATGGACAGATCATCAAGACTGAGGCCAAACAGAGAAATATTGAGTCTAACAGAGATCATGAAACAAATGGACCTAACAGATATCTACAGAACGTTTCACCCAAACACAAAGGAATACACCTTTTTCTCAGCACCCCACGGAACCTTCTCCAAAATCGACCACATAGTTGGACACAAAGATAGTCTCAATAGATACAAGAAAATTGAAATAACACCTTGTATCTTATCAGACCACCACGGAATAAAGCTGGTCTTCAACAGCAAAAGAATCAACAGAAAGCCTACATACACATGGAAATTGAACAGCTCCTTACTGGATGACCACTGGGTCAGGGAAGAAATAAAGAAGGAAATCAAAGACTTCTTAAAATCCAACGACAATGAAGATACAACATACCCAAACCTATGGGGTACAATGAAAGCTGTGCTACAAGGAAAGTTCATAGCACTAAGTGCATTCAAAAAGAAAATTGTGACAGCTCATATTAGTGAATTAATAGCTAAGCTGGGGGAATTGGAAAATAAAGAAGCAAACACGCCCAAGAGGAGCAGAAGGCAGGAAATCATCAAACTTAGGGCTGAAATCAACAACTTAGAATCAAAAAGAACTATACAAAGAATCAATGAAACCAAGAGTTGGTTCTTTGAGAAAATCAACAAAATAGACAGACCCCTAGCCAAATTAACTAAAAGGCAAAGGGAAAGAACCCAAATCAACAAAATCAGAAACGAAAAGGGAGAAATAACAACAGACATTAAGGAGATCCAGAAAATATTCGGGTCCTACTTTAAAAATCTATACTCCACCAAATTTGAAAACCTAAGCGAAATGAACAATTTCCTCGATAAATTCCACCTACCAAAACTAAATCAAAATCAGATTAACAGCCGGGCGGTGGTGGCGCACGCCTTTAATCCCAGCACTTGGGAGGCAGAGGCAGGTGGATCTTTGTGAGTTCAAGGCCAGCCTGGTCTACAAAGTGAGTCCAGGACAGCCAAGGATACACAGAGAAACCCTGTCTCGAAAAAACCAAAAAACCAAAAAAAAAAAAAATCAGATTAACAGCTTAAACAGTCCAATAACCCCTAAGGAAATAGAAACAGTCATTAATAATCTCCCAACCAAAAAAAGCCCAGGGCCAGATGGCTTTAGCACGGAATTCTACCAGACCTTCAAAGAGGAACTAACACCATTACTCTTCAAACTCTTCCACCATATAGAACACTGCCAATCTCATTCTATGAGGCCACTGTCATTCTGATTCCTAAACCACACAAAGACCCAACAAAGAAAGAGAACTTCAAACCAATCTCCCTCATGAACATAGATGCAAAGATACTTAATAAAATACTAGCAAACCGAATTCAAGAACACATCAAAAATATCATACATCATGATCAAGTAGGCTTCATCCCAGGAATGCAGGGATGGTTCAATATACGAAAGTCTATCAATGTAATTCACCATATAAACAAGATGAAAGAAAAAAACCACATGATAATCTCGCTAGATGCAGAAAAAGCATTTGACAAAATCCAACACCCCTTCATGCTAAAAGTTCTGGAGAGAACGGGCATACAAGGACCATACCTAGAAATAATAAAGGCAATATACAGCAAGCCAGTGGCCAACATCAAATTAAATGGAGAGAAGCTTGAAGCATTTCCTCTAAACTCAGGGACAAGACAAGGATGTCCACTTTCACCATATCTCTTCAATATAGTACTTGAAGTTCTTGCTAGAGCAATAAGACAACTAAAGGAAATCAAAGGGATAAACATTGGAAATGAAGAAGTCAAATTATCCCTATTCGCAGATGATATGTTAGTATACATAAGAGACCCCAAAAACTCCACCAAAGAACTCTTACAGCTGATAAACAACTTCAGCAAGGTGGCTGGACACAAAATTAACTCAAAAAAATCAGAAGCCCTTCTTTATACAACAAACAAGCATACCGAGAAAGAAATAAGGGAAACAACCCCCCTTCACAATAGCCACAAACAACATAAAATACCTGGGGATAACTCTAACCAAGCAAGTAAAGGACCTATATAACAAGAACTTCAAGCCCCTGAAGAAAGAAATGGAAGAGGCATTTAGAAGATGGAAAGATCTCCCATGCTCATGGATAGGTAGGATCAACATAATAAAAATGGCTATTCTACCAAAAGCAATATATAGATTCAATGCAATTCCTATCAAAATACCAACACAATTCTTTATAGACCTGGAAAAAGCTATGCTCAACTTCATATGGAACAACAAAAAGCCCAGAATAGCTAAATCAATCCTGTACAATAAAAAAGCATCTGGAGGTATCACCATCCCAGATTTCAAGCTGTACTACAGAGCAATAATAATAAAAACAGCATGGTACTGGTATAGAAACAGACCAGTGGATCAATGGAATCGAATTGAAGACCCAAACACGGACCCACACACCTATGGCCAACTAATCTTTGACAAAGAAGCCAAAACCGCACAATGGAAGAAGGACAGCATCTTCAACAAATGGTGCTGGTCCAACTGGATGTCCACTTGCAAAAGAATGAAATTAGACCCATACCTATCACCTTGTACAAAACTTAATTCCAAGTGGATCAAAGACCTTAACATAAGGCCGGCCACACTAAAGATACTAGAAGAAAAAGTAGGCGAAACCCTTGAACTCATTGGCACAGGTGACAACTTCCTGAACAGAACACCAACAGCTCAGGACCTGAGATCAACAATCAATAAATGGGACCTCATGAAACTGAAAAGCTTCTGTAAGGCAAA
>CAJQZJ010034265.1:1930776-1956764 GCA_907164525.1 Lophiomys imhausi
CTCACGGAGACATAGGGAAGTCTCCTCATCTATGTTCATAGCAGCCTTATTTGTAATAGCTAGAAACTGGAAACAACCCAGATGTCCCTCAACTGAAGAATGGATTAAAAAATTGTGGTACATCTATACAATGGAATATTACTCAGCTATAAGAAACAATGAAATCATGCAATTTGCAACCATAGAGAAGCTCATCCTGAGTGAGCTAACCCAGACTCAGAAGGATGCACACGGCATCTATTCACTTATAGTAGGATTTTAGCTATATTGTACAGGATATCTGTACTACAACCAACACACCAAAAGGAACATGGACATAAACTTTTTTTTTCATTTTCTTTTTCCTTTTCCTTTTTTTTTCTTTTTCTTTTTCCTCTCTTTTTTTGTTGTTGTTCTTTGTTTTTGTGGGTTTGTGTGTCTGTTGGTCTTTTTTTTAGTTTTCCCCCCGTAGCAAGGAGACACCTTTCACTGGCAGTACTCCCTCATAGGCCCCCGGTGTATGAAGAGGCTCTTGGCCCTCATATGACTCCTGATCTGTGGTGAGAGACTGTTATTCAGGGATACTCCATCCCAGAGGATCAAGACGGAAGGGTCAGGGGGTAGAGCATGGGAGGGTGGGGCTGGGAAGCGGGAAAAGAGGACAATATGTTAAGGATGTAACCTGTAGCAACAAACAAATAAATTTATTAATTAAAAAAAAAGCAGGTAACAACGTTAAAACACTGTAAATAAAATAAAGGATACAGCCGTTCAACCTGGTTTTATAAACCTCCAAGTGTCGAAAAAACGTAGAGCTAAGGTAAAATACAGGAGAAATGTGGTGTTAACCCATGCCTTTAACTTCAGCAGAGACGGGAGGAGCACCATAGAGTTAGTGGACTTATAAATTCTAGAGTTACACGGAAAAGGGTGGTGAGGGTACACACCCTTAATCCCATCATTCAAGAAGAGTACACCCTTATCCCCAACACACTAGACAGAAACAGGCAGATCTCAGAGCTCAAGGTCAGCCTGATACAAAACAAACTCTAAATAAAGAAAAACTTCCATCCAGGAGTGGTGGAACACATCTTTAATCCCCTCAGATGGGAACCACAGGTCTCGGGTCCCAATAATTAGAATGCAGAGACACACACATAGGATTTGGAAGGACCTAAGTTTAAAAGCTACTTACAAAAGGCCCACTCAATACAAACAAATTGTCCTTCGAGATCTCAAAATATATACACTAAAGCTGGTTTAGCTCCAAAATAACAAAATAATTTCTTCTTTAAACCAGATTGAAAGATAACACTTTATATATTGTCAAAAAAACAAATTTGCTTCAGGAGAAATATTACCTACCCCCCCCCAAAAAAAAGAGGGCGATTGTCCCTGAGTGAGGATTAGGGCAGGGCTCTGTTCTTATCTTTCCAGGAGAATCAAAGCATCCATTCAAGGAACCCAGAGGCAACTGGACAATGGAAACCTCAGCAGAAAAAACATAATCAGACACCAAAAGAAGACGAGTGACCCAGTTGATTCAGCCTGACAGACTCCCTCAATAGCTGTCTCCATCAAAAGCCAACAACCACAACAACTCAATATCACTAAGACCGTTCAGCTCTACACAATGCTCCAGCCAGAACCTCAGTAAAGCCTGGAAGTTCAGCTTCTGCCTACAAACTCCTTAGGACATCTAAACAGCTGAGAACAGAAGGACTGAACATAAAAGGATTGTACTAACATTTTTAACCATTTTTCCATTTTGGTTCGGGCCCCAAACAGGTTTACTACGACCCAAACCAGCAGGAAGTCATTTTAAGAGAGCGACGTCCCATACCCAGAGAGTGGGGAGGGTGTTTCTCCGCCCCCCCCCCTTTTTTGGTTATTTGAAGGACAACTGAAAACTCTTATTTAGGGGAAGAGATTACAAGTTGTTAAATGGTCCTGTTTAATGGGTTTTGGAGGTTAGACCCAGGGTATTCCTTCTTTCCCTTTTCTGTATCCTTCTTTATCTCCTATGTAGGAATTCACAGACTTGAGAAAAATTGAGACATAGACATAGCACAGGAAGGTCCAAGAAGAAGGAGCAGATTATTGAATATGCCCTTATACCTTTGTATATTGATACAAAATTAGTAGTATATTTGGCTAAAGTGGTATTGACCATTGTTTGTTGTGCAAAAATAAGATTGTATTGGACTATGTAGGTATTGATATTTGTATATTGATACAAAATTAAGATTATAGTTGGCCACAATGGTATTGACCCTTGTATATGGACGTAATATTAAGATTGTATTGGGCTACATAGGCATTGATCTTTGTATATTGATACAAAATTAAAGGTAACGCTTCCTAATGGTATCGTACCTAGAGATACTTAAAAATGAAATGTGAAGCTCTGGCCTCTTGATACCAACCGTCTTAAACTGTTTAGGATAGTTAAAAAAAACAAACTCCTAGTCATGCATGCATGTCACCTTGTTAGCTACTATGACAGTCTATCACAGATATTCTCTAAGCTACTCAGTAATCAAGTTGTTAAGAGACAAGCAACATTTGCTTATCTAAATACAAGAGATAGATAGGGCATCTTCAAAAACCCCAAGAGATCTGCAGAATATGGCATTCAAAGATGTGGTCTTAAATTAAGATTTTTTTTTGATATCGTGACATATCAGCTCCTGACAGCACCCCCTATTCTACTCCAAGTAGAAGATAAGCATCAAAGAATCTCCAGTGTGAGATGATTGAATTAGTGGCAAGCCTATCTCTTGGCATGTAAAAACTCCTTGCTTCAACTGCAGACAGACTGCTGTCCAAAAAGGACAAAACTTGGTAGCAGGGAAGTCGACAGCCTAGCTCTGCCAAGACAGGGTAGGTAAGTCCTTCATAATCCCTGCTCTACAATAAATGTCTGTCAGAGAAACAGGACCAAAAGGCTGAAGACTGATGCTGGAATGTATGGAGAGAAAATGGGAATTGTCCAGGTAGTCACTGGTTTGTCATTTCTTAGTATTGGAAGCTGCAGGCCCTGCACTTCCTATATAATCAGATATATTTATCCTTCTCAGCTCTCTGAGGTGGTTGAAGAATAGACAGCTTGAGTCTCATAGCTAAATTTTGAGTTGTTTGGGAATCAAGAGGGCGTTCTAGATCTAAGAAGATGGTTATAATAGTGATGCAAGTTAGTATGAAAGCTAAGTCAGTTATAGAACTTTAAACTCATGGAGATGGTTGGAAGGTAGAAGGTTAAAGTCAGGGGCCAAATTTGTATGAACTGGACATTGGGAAGGTATACTGGGCCATTTAACTCTCATAAATGTGGCATATTTAATTCTGCTGTTTTGTATAGAATTTACTGTTATAAGAGAAAGAACCATTTGTTGGATTGAAAATGGAAGCTGTTGGGGGGGAAGAGGGTGGAAGGGTGGGACAGGAAGGGGGAATAGGGAAGGGTTTGTGACTGAGATGTAACTTGAAGAAAATAAAGTACTTATATAGAAAAAAAAAAGAATCAGAGCTAGATGTTCACACTGTACTGTGGTGGAATATCGCATGGCCTCTGTCCCTTTCTCAAGGTAAAGCTTGCTTAAGTTTTTCATTCCGAAATAAGTTTTAGACTTACAGTGAACTGGCAAAACATTCAGTTCCCACTTGTGCTTCATCCACACCCCACCAACACTAACACCTGGCATGACCATTCCCAAAACCAAGAAATTAACTCTGGTTAAACTGTGTTCTTAGATTCTACTCTTAACTTACAGACAATAAGCATGCATGTGTATAGTATACAGCTGGATGTCTCAATACAGGTCCACAATATGTAACAATTAAATTTGAGAAAAAAAAAGAAAACAATAACAACTGGTCTAGAAAGATGTGCCCATTGATCCAACAGTGGCATGAACCTCATGGAAGCAACCAACCACTTTCTGATTGGACTTAAGGTCCATGCTACAAGATGAAACCAATGCCTGGCACCATTATTGGTACCAAGAACCTGAGGCTAGATGAGCCATAGACCCTAAGGGAGAACCTACTATAATTATTCTGCTAAGTAGACATATTGACCTCTAATGACTTATCTCTACAGCCACAGATGAGTGCACCTCTCAACCCTCGTCGGAGAAGCTCCTCTATGAAGGAGCTGGTGATTAACACAGAGACCTCCCACTGGTGAAGGTGCCAAGAAAGAGAGACTGAAATTCCTAGGCCTAAATGGGACATCTGTAACATATCCCCTCCTCCCAAAGGCCCAGGGATCATTGCAAAAGAGGGCGCAGAAAGACTGTGAGAGCCAGAGGCAGTGGATGGGACAAGGAAACAGTGTTTTCCAGCCACAACAACAGGGCAGTTGCACATATAAACTCATATCAGTTGTGACAGGACAGACAAGACTTGCACAAGCTCCAGCCAAACAAAAATCCCAGCATGGGGAGGTGAGTATAAAGTCCCACCCAGATCTGAGTAGCTACTGACAATTGATGAATACTGGGAGAAGGAGAGTCAGTTTTCTTTAAGGGTGTGACCCCTGGTAGGTCATCAACCACACTCCAGTTGAAGGCCTCACATCTAAGACTATATGGGCAGCACAAACTGGACTTGATGGGTTTTGGGGTATGCACAAAATTGAGTGGCTCTAGGAGGAGTCAGGGGAGAGGTGAATATGATTGAAATACATGAAATTCTCAAAGAACTGGAAAAAAAATGACTAACATCCCTTCACTACTGGAACTAAGGAGGACATTGCTATGTGCCATGCTTTCCTACCATGGAACAGGGGTGGGGCTAGGGCACATAATCAGCACAGCATTAGTGATAGGAGTATGAATTTTGGGGCAGAAACTCAGTGAGGGAGACATCAGAGGATGAAGAGGAAGACAGGAGAGAGGCACCAGGCCAGCTCATGTGACTCCAGGCTCTCCCACATCGAGGCTCCTAGCACAGCCCCATAGAAACTGCACATCTTCCCCAGTAAAAAGCTGTCCTCAGAACAAAAGGCCTGTCACCAAAAGCACTTATTTAGCAACAATAATAGCAAACATACAAGGTACAAAAACATGTTTCTCAAAAAATTTCCAATTCAATTCAACAAATATTTATTTTCCTGAAAAAAAAAGCACAGATATATAAAGAAATAGAAATGTGGATTTTTTTCCCCTTCGGTTTTGATTGAAAAGCCTATTGGTACAACCAGGAGAACAGCTTTGCCCCAGTGAGCCAAAGCACAATGGGAATGCAGTTTTAAAATAGAAAAGAACACTAATATATAAATATACCAAGGTAATTTTAAAACACGGTGGTATCTCAGAGCCCCAGTGGGGGTGGGTCTCATGCCCAAAGGCAACTTATATTCTGTCTTCCTGATGCCTGGGTATGCTGGAGCATCCTGTATCCTAATCCAGGGTGACTGTCCACCATCATGTTAAAAGTGTAGTGGGGGTAAATAGCTGGAGAGATGGATCAGCAGCTAAGAGCACATGGTATTCTTGCAGAAGACCTGAACTTGGTTCCCAGTACCCACACATGAGTTCACAACAGCCTTTACCTCCAGTTCTAGGAGACTCAATGTCTTCTGTTCTCTGAAGGGACCAAGCATGCATATGGTGTACATACATGCATACAGGCAAAACATTCATACACACACACACAAAGTGGTATGAGGACAAATGTTAATGATCATCAGTACACCTGAACTTAGTCAAAATGCCAAGAAATGATAAATTATAATCAATAAAGACATATATGGCTAGCAAAAACCAATGGGAAAGAGTCAGGTATCATGGTATACTCTTGTAAGCTCAGAAATCAGGTGCTAGCAGAAGGAGAATCAAAAGTTCAAAGCCAGCCAGATGTGGTGGTGCAAACCGTTACTCTCAGCACCCATGAGGGAGAAGCAGGTGGATCTCTGAGTTTGAGGCTAGCTTGCTCTACACATGGAGTTTCTGGACAGCCAGGGCTATACAGAGAAACCCTGTCTCAGAAAAAAATGTTCAGAGCCAGCCTGAGCTACATATGGAGTTTGAGGTCAACTTGGGCTACATTGCTACACAAGACAACATCTCAAACAAAAAGCAAAAGAAGGAAACATAAAAGACAAAAGAAATGGAGGATAATTTAGAAGCCAAGGGAACTCCAGTGAGGTAAGGAGAGAAAAGAAAAGTCCACTTTCCTTCCCTCTGCCTAAGTTTCCTCATTGCCTTAGGGTTTCTATAGCTGGGATGAAACACCACACCCAAAAAGCAAGTTGGGGAGGAAAGAGTTTATTTGGTTTATACTTCCACGTCACTGTTCCTCATCAAAGCAGTGAAGACTGGAACTCAAGCAGGGCAGGAACCTGGAGGCAGGAGCTGATGGACGCCCTAAAGAAACCCAGGGGTTTATTCTCAGCCCGGCAGGGATATTTAGCAAGGTCCTGTGAGCTTGTGCATATCAGGGTGAATGTACCCCTGGGTAAGCGGAGTGGGGAAGTACAAGACTGGGGATACCCTGTTGTCAGGCAGAAGCAAAAGACAGTAAGGAAAGGAAAGACTTCCCATGAGCCCTCTGCTTCATTTGGGATGATCGCTGTCCTGGGGTCTCTAGCACGGATTGAAGCCGCTCTGTTGAACCACCCAGTGTCATCTAGTGTTCTAGTCTGCCAAAGACAGCCCAAAATTTGTAAATGGGCCAAGAGTGCCGAAGAGAGCTCTAGATGGGAGAGGGAATGAGGCTCTCGGATGTCATTCAGTTCTTTGTCCTTGTGAAAGCACTTGCTGCCAGAGGCCTGGCAGCCTCTGCCCTGGTGCTCTGTCATCCCCGCCCACCTGATGAAGACACATCCTGAAGGAACCTGCCGCATCCCTCTACCCTTACACCCACGGACACTTCCACACTTTTGTCCTGAAGGCCATTCCCTGGCTTAATTATTTGCAGATCTTCTTTCTCTTTGGAGTCTCCCAGAGTCCAAAGACTCTTCAATGATTAAACCCAGAGACACAGAGAGGAAGGGGCCCACCCCTGGGCCTTTGGAATGGGCTGGGCCATTAGGTCATCATTGATCTCTATTGTGCAGTTGAAGATTATTCCTCTCCCGGAGGACCGGGTGTCAACACACGCCCCACCCCCATCTTCCCTGAGGCTGCTCTGCCTGCTGCCTGGAGCTGCCTGTACTTATGAGGAACATGGGCCATGATGGTGTTTAATCATTTTCTCTTTGCAGGGTTCCCCTTGCTGGCCCTCCATGTAGCTTTCTCACTCTCTTTCTCCCTGCCACTGGGCTTCAGCGCCTTTGGGCATCTGGACCTTGGTCAGCTAACCTGGGCCAGAGCAAGTGCCCCTGGGCAGCCTTCCTTCCCTGAGCTCCTGGACGCTTGCTTTCCCAGGCCTGCCCTGGAAAGGAAACAGCCAGAGGCACAAGGAATCCTAAAAATACACTGCTATTTCCCAGTGGCTGGGCAAGTGGGAGGCAGACTGCAGGACTACAAGCTCCACTGTCCCTGGGGTGCAGAGGAACCTCCAGGAAAGAAAGTCAATCTGCCACATGCATGTCTGCCCTGAGCAGCAGAGTTCCACTGTATAGCTCTTTGTAATAACCACGCATTTTGTTTTTATAGTGCGGAACCATTTGCTGATTTCATTTTGCTCAGAAGAGTGACCTCATCCATCCTGGGCATCGAGGCAGGCCAGATGGGAGCTCCCCTTTGAAAACAAGGCAGCTGAGGCATTTTCCCAGGTCAAAACCAGAACTGGTACCTGGGATCTGGCTCAGCAAGTAAAAGTACTAGCCTGGCAATCCAAGTTCAGTGCCCAGAGCCCATGCAAAAAGCAGGATGTCCCAGCACACACTGTAATTACAGAACTCCCTTGTCGAGACGGAAGGCAGAGACAGGAGAATTGCCTGGAAGCTCATGAACCCCCTAGTCTGGAGTACATAGCCGCTCCCTGGCCCAGGGAGTTAGCAGGCAATAATTGACTCCTGAAAGCTATTCCCTGACTTCCACACACAGGCCAAGGCATTTGTGCACCCACACTCACACACATACACAAACATAAATAAATACTCAAAACCAGGATCCCAGTCCCCTGGCTCACATGGTAGTAGTGATTGTGTAGCTTTCCTGAGACAGAACTGGGGTCTCGTGGCAACGGGGTGTGTGTGTGTGGTAGAATTTTCACTTCTCTTTTGAAATCCCCTAGTAAGACCACCAGTGTAGCACCTCCCCCACCGAGAGATCCAGGTCTCCTGTCCTCTCACAGGCAGCAGGTCCTTCCTGAGTCTGAGTGTTGCCTTGCTCAAGAGCACAACAGGGTCCTCTGAAGAATGAAGGATGTTCACAGCTACCATCACTGCACCCTGCTTTGGGCCAGATTCTGTGCCTGAGTAATCTCATTCAACGTTCCCAAGAACCCTGGGTAGAGGGCTCCCTGGTTATCCTTATTTTTCGATGAGGCAATAGGATCAGAGACATTAACATGCCCTGAGCTGCACAGCTAGTAAGAGCCAGGAAACAAGATTTGAGACCAGGACTTCCTGAACTCTGAAGCAAACATCTTTAACTGTGAACAATGTACCTGCCTTGGTTGGTTACCCTCCTGGAAGGAGATGACTGCCTCCGTTTGGGCTACTGTTACAAAGCGCATAGGCTGGATTTGTCTGAAACAGCAGGCATATGTCAGTTTTGGAGACTGAGAAGTCCAAGATCAGGGTGCTAGCTGCTTTCTCCAGTAGCTTCACCATTTTTCGCTCCCACATCCCCCCACATACTGCCATGTCAAAGGTCGGCAGAATCTATAACGAGAACCCACCTGTTAATAAACTTGTCTTGCATTAAAACAAAACTCTGAACTCAAGTAAGCAAATATTCATTAAATACTTGTAAAACCTCTAAGCTATGTCCCTCTAAGTGTCTGCCCTGTGAGAGCATGGTGGCACCTGCTCGTGAGCTCAGTGTTTGGGAGGTTGTGAGTTCAAGGCCAGCCTGAGCTACATCACAAGACCCTATCTTTTTTAAAAAATAAAGAGATAAGAAAGAGGAACTGGCTAGAGAGCGGGAAGTCCATCTTCGGATTGTGACACTTGTGGTGTTTACTAGCCAGGAGCAAATTAAAAATTGGTGACATTGAGAAAGGCAAGAAGATTTTTGTTCAAAAGTGTGCCCAGTGCCACACTGTGGGAAAGGGAGGCAAGCATAAGGCTGGACCAAATCTCCATGGTCTGTTTGGGCGGAAGACAAGTCAGGCTCCTGGATCTCTTACACAGATGCCAACAAGAAGAAAGGCATCACCTGGGGAGAGGATACCCTGATGGAGTATTTGGAGAATCCCAAAAAGTACATCCCTGGAACAAAAATGATCTTAGCTGGAATTAAGAAGAAGGGAGAAAGGGAAGACCTAAGAGCTTATCTTAAAAAGTCTACTAATGAGTAATTTCACTGCCTTATTTATTACAAAACAAATGTCTCATGGCTTTTAATGTGTACCATAATTTAATTCATACACCAAAATTCAGATCGTGAGTGGCTAACAATGTTTTTGTTGGACAGTCCTGATTTAAGTAAAACTGACTTGTAGGAAAGTGGATACGATCTTTTTAAAAATACCAATCCAGTTGCATACATACTATCACTGCTCTCCCTTTCTCAAGATAAGATTGGATTTAATCAGTAATGTTCTACTTTCCACGAAGATGGGGGTGTCATCTCAAACCTATTAAATCGTTTTATACTTAGATTTATATAACTGGGCATATGAGTAAGTTTAAACACTGGGGAAAGTCTATCACAGTCTCAGAAACAAGAAGACTCACCTGTGTTTCAGTTTGTGTTCACTGGATTGTTCCAGGGAATGGCTAAACATCAGGAAGCAACTGTCTATTCTTTTTTTTTTTTTTTTGGTTTTTTGAGACAGGGTTTCTCTGAATATCTCTGGCTGTCCTGGACTCCCTTTGTAGACCAGGATGGCCTCGAACTCACAAAGATCCGCCTGCCTCTGCCTCCCAAGTGCTGGGATTAAAGGCGTGCGCCACCACCGCCCAGCTGCAACTGTCTATTCTTGACGATGCTATTTTATTTAGAATTCCCTGTGTCAAGGGTGCTGCCTTTACCATTGAAAGGCACTTACTGTGGTTTATGAATGATATCAGATAAAGAGTATTTAACACTTCTTCATAGTTGATCTATAAGTTAAAATGCTTTTGGAAACCAGCAACTTAGGCCTTACTTTTTAATTCTTTATTATCAAAGACTAAGTTATAATTCAGAATTGTCCTTAAATACTCATTCAGAAACACACAAAACTGAAACTTCTGTATATGTGTTGTCAGTAATGGCACTCTTTGCCTACTTATTAGATGGAAAGATTAAAATAAAGGAGATAGTTTGTAAGTTATCAACAGTGAGGTCATTAAAAAATTAAAAATAAAAATAAAGAAAGAGGAACTGAGGAAATGGCTTAGTAGGTAAAGTTCTTGCCACTGAAGCTTAAGGACCTTAGTTGAGATCCCCAGCACCCCAGAAGCAGCATCGAGGGTATAATTCCAGTGCTGCAAAGGCAGAGACAGGAAAACCCCTGGAGCTTGCTGCCCAGTCACACTAGCTGACTAGGTTTTAGTGAGAAAACGTGTCAAAAAGTAAAGTACAGAGTGACTGAGGAAGACACTAGATGTCAACAACTGGCTCCATGCACACACACGTGTGAACACACATATGAATTCATACACACGCATACACCACACACACACCACAATAAACATAAAAAGAATAGAGAACAAGGGAAATGAGAGGCTCCCGGAGAAAAATGGCTCCCCGGCAGATATCTGCTATATTCAACTCAGGTTGCCTTACATCCTGTCCCCTCATCTTCCAGCCATGATCACCCCACTTTCTTTGTGCCTGAACCAGGCAGAGAATCCTCCAGAGTTCCAGCCATCTTAGCAACCAACACACAGCGTGCTCTCAAGCTCATGGCACCTGGGAGTTTCAAGGATGCCAGTGTCACTTCCTTGGCCCTTCCCTTTGGCGTCTTAATGCTCAGAACTCAGAAGAGAGTAGTTCTCTCTCCAGAAGGGGTTCCAGCACCCCCTCTCATGGCTGCTTCAGTGCCCCACTTACTGACTGGGTTAAGTAATTTCTTTAACTGCCCCAGCCTCCGGTTTCTTAGAGTCTGTGTCCAGAGGGCAAGTGAGCCACACTTGGCTTGGGATTGCTCAGTGAGGCCCAGAAGGAGAATTCCAAGGGGTCCCAGAAGCCTCATTGAGTTTTCCAATAAGCCTGTCCCCATGCTAAGCTAGGTCACCAGATCTCAAGGAACACAAAGTTCCCCGATTCATAGTTTACTGATAGTGACGGAATGAAGACTTTTACAACCACCAATGACAACGCTGCCAGGAATTAAACCCTCCTGAGCTCATCACACTTGGGAGTTTCGGGAGTTTGCTAGTGTCACACCAGTGTCCCATCCAACGCACCTGTCAGATGTCTCTGCTTCAGGGGCAGTGTTTGGCTTTGTCTCAGTCCCTGGCAGGTGTCTGATGAGCAGTCTGGGAAAACCAGACCCAGACGGTACCTCTCCCCAAGTGCCTCAGTTCCAGCCACAGGGGAAAGGAGCAAACAGTGGGAAGCCTTGATGTCTGAAAGGTTTTTTTTTTCTTCTTTTAAGGTGTTCAAAGTAGTTCTGCGTCTGATCTTACCTTAGCCTCCTGATACCCTGGGGAGGTGGGGGAGGCAGCAGGAATGATTTCAGTACACCCTGAAAGATGGAGCCACTGAGGCCCAGACATCTCAGACAGCTGGTTCAAGGCCACTAGCAGTTGGGAATGGAGGCTGGCGGGAGAGCCTTTGAGTGCATCACAACTCCCTTCCCCTGCTCCACCTGCTCACGACCCACAGAAGCAAGCCTGGATGAAGAAGCATGAGAGCTCGCTGTGGTTTTCCCAGACAGAGCCCAGGTCTCAACTTCTCAGCTCTCCCAGTCTCAGACCACACACCCTTAGAGCCTCCAGGGGAGCTGGCCCGACAGGCTTCCCTTGGGGCCGAGCCAGCTCTGTCTCTATTCATTAGCAGGTCTGTTTCCAGGTGGATCTACCATGGGGTCATTAAAGCAATAAACAAGCTGCCGATTGTCGGGTGGGCTAGACCTGGCACCCACGCTCCCTGCATTGTGCTGAGTTCCAGCGGGCCCACACAGCCCCTGAAACAATGCCTCACTTCCTCCCAGGAAGCTGCAGACCCAAGCCAGCCTCCTGGGCTCGCCCACGTGCTCTGGCCAAGCCATTGTCTCGAGCCCTACGGATCCAGCCATTCCCATGACCAGGGCATTGCATCCTCTTTGCAGTCCAAAAGGAGGGGGTCAAGTGGCTGGGACAAAGAGCTGTCGTTTGTTTCCCAGCGAGTCCTATTGCCAGATCTCCAGGCCCATCCTCAGGAGTTCCAAAGCTCTGGCTACGCAGGGTCCATGACCCAGCCTCTCCCTGGAATATGGATGCAAAGTAGGATCTAGAAACAAATGCAGGAAAGGAGCCCTGACCAAAAGCGTCTTCTTAGTCAGTGCTTCTCAACCTAACGCCCCTTTAATATAGTTCCTCGTGTTGTGGTGACTTCTCCAAACATAAAATTATTTTCGTTGCTGTTTCATAATTGTAATTGTGCTACTGTTATGAATCAGAATGTAAATATCTGTGTTTTCCGATGGTCTTAGGCAACCCCTGTGAAGGGGTCGTTGGGCACACACTCCTATTCCGGGTTTCATCTCCCAGGTTAAGAACTGTTGCTCTTAGTCTTCCAGATTCACTCCCTTTTCCTTAGTTTTGGCCAGGCTTGCTGCTTGTCTCCAGATTGTTAGGGTGTATATCCCCCTCACACACACACACACACACACACACACACACACACACACACACACACACACACACCATGAGGGCTGAGGCAAGGATTGTTGCTAATAGGAGCAAGAGTCTCACCCAGATGTGCAGTCACCGGCCAGATCCAGGAGGAATACTGGCAAACTCAGCATTTTCTCTCTCAAAAGAGTCTAAGGGGCATTCACTTCGTCATTCCCAGAATTGAGGGAGGGGTGCTATGCTGGAGTCACAGGAAATCTGAAGTTCCTTCCTTCCTTCCTTCCTTTTTCCCTTCCTTCCTTTCTTCTTTTTTTTTTTTTTTCAGTGCTAGAGATTGAATTAAGGTTGCTATGAATTCTGTGCACACATTCTACCACTGAGACCCATCCACAACTGTTGGGTTTTGGTTTTTCCTTCCTTCCTTCCTTCCTTCCTTCCTTCCTTCCTTCCTTCCTTCCTTCCTTCCTTCCTTCCTTCCTTCAACAGGAGCTCACAACAGTAGCTGTGAACTCTGAACACCTGGCGGCTCAGAACTCATCATGTAGACCTGTCTGGCCTTGAACCCACAGAAATGATCCTGCCTCCAAGTGCTGGATTAAAGCTGTGCACCACGATGCTCAACCATTGCTCTATTGATACAGGGTCTCTCAATATGTACTTCAGACTCACTTTAAACATCCCATCCTGGCCAGGCGTGGTGGCACACACCTTTAATCCCAGCACTCAGGAGGCAGAGACAGGAGGATCTCTGTGAGTTTGAGGCCATCTTGGTCTACACAGTGAGTCCAGGACAGCCAGGGTTACACAGAGAAACCTTGTCTCGAAAAAACAAAAACCATCCCATCCTGAATCTAGCTCTTGAGTTTTGGGATTATAGGCATATAGCACCATGGCTGACTTTCTCTTTTCAACATCTCCTTCTAAGATACCTTATGGAATGATGCCTTAAGACACAGAAGACGAAGCCAGGCAGTGGTGGCGCACGCCTTTAATCCCAGCACTTGGGAGGCAGAGGCAGGCGGATCTTTGCGAGTTCGAGGCCAGCCTGGTCTACAAATTGAGTCCAGGACAGCCAGGGCTACACAGAGAAACCCTGTCTCGAAAAACCAAAAAAAAAAAAAAAAGACACAGAAGACGACTTGGGACTGAATGAACTTGGATGTGAAAGAGGATGAGATTAGGGTGAGAAGACCAGAATGCCACAGCCAGGTCTGTGGAAACTCATGTGCAGTCTAGGAAAGGTTGTGCCAGAGGCCCACAGGGAAGTGTTGAGGTCTGAGGCAAAGGTGCCAGAGACTCTGTGTGCAGTCTTCGCTTTTGCCAAGACCTGAAGGAGCTGGGGAAGCTGGTGTGTCTGACTGGAGGCCCAACTGTGTATCTTCCCAACACAATGCACTGTCTGCATAGCTTGGCCCAGAGCCCTGAGGCAATCTATCCTGAAGCCAGAAATAGAGCTACTACAGTCTATTGATTGAGGAGGCAGGTGAAGAGAAGTCTTGGCTAGGGGCAGTGGGGCAGGAGGAAAGGGAAAGGAGCCCAGTTGGGGATGGCTGTGGGGTAAAAGATTATTTAAAAAAAATATGTGAATGAGTGTGTGTGTCCAAAGATGAGTCCAAGACCACCTTCACATTGTCTCAGTGTAGACCCAGCTACCCCCTTTGCCTCTGTCACTCTCTTTGTCTGTCTGTCTCTCTCCCTCTCTCATTCTTTCACGTATCCTAAGGTGGCTTCAAACTGGATAAACAGCTGGAGATGACCTTGAACTCCTGTTCTTCCTGCTTCTACCACCCCAAGTGCTGAGATTACAGTATTTTGTAACCAAACCCGACAATTATACCATTTTTAATATGATTAGGCCTATGATTCATTTCTCCTTTATTCTTGTGTTTATTGTGAGATCACCTGAAACAGGCATGGTGGTGTAAAGTTAGCTCTTGGGAGGCAATACAAAAGGATCAGGAATTCAAGGTCCTCCATGGCTACTTAGTGAGTTTGAAGCCAGCCCCAGCTCCTTAAGGTCACGTCTCTAAAGCAAAGCAAAACAAGCAAACAAAAGAAAAGAAGAACAATTGAGAAGAAATGTAGGTCTAGTTCCAGATTCTGTCTTGCTCAGTGTTAGAGGAACCCTCCTCTGGCTGCAATGTTGATGACAGGGTTTCATGGCAAAGTGACATGAAGCTTACTTTGCTCCCCTTTCTCAAGAAAGCTTTGGATAGTCTAGGTCCTTTGAGTTTCCAAGTTGCCAATTTCAGAATTAGCTTGACATCTTTTACAAAAATTACTGAATGATTGTGATTGCACTGGATCCAAGTTTAGGTGAGTTAGCATCTTTTAAAAAAATATATAATAGATATGTATATGTATGTGTGTGTATATATATGTGTGTGTATGTCCACGCATAATTGTTTTGCTTATATATATGTACATGCCTGGTGCCTACTGAGGTCAGGGCATTAGTTCCTCTGGGCCTGGGGTTACAGAGGGTTGTCAGCCTCCATGTAGGTGCTGGGAATCGAACCTGGGTCCTCTGCAAGAGCAACAAGTGGTCTTAACTGCTGAGTTTTCTTTCCAGCCCCAAGAAGAGTCAATGTTATTAAGATGTTTTTTCTCAGGCTGGAGAGTTGGCTCAGCAGTTAACAGCATGCTCTCCTATAGCAAGGACTAGAGTTTGATTCCTAACAGCTCACAATTGCCTGTAACTCCAGCTTGCAGGGCGGGGAGGGGGTGGCTGATATGTGTACCCTACATACATGTGCACATTATTAAAAAATATATTTGTGCTAGAAAGATGGCCTAGTGGGTAAGAGCACTCGCTGCTCTTCCAGAGGACCCGAGTTCAGTTCTTAGAGCCTATATCAGGCCACTTACGACCACCTTGTAATTTAGCTCAGGAGACTAGATATCCTCTCCTTTCCTCATTGGGTACATGGATTCATGTAGCACACACAGAGATACATAAACAAAAAATTTTTAAAAGGAATCTTCCTCTACTCCCAGTAGGTTCTTAATATGTAGCCCTAGCTGTCCTAGAACTTTCTGTTGAACAGGCTGGCCTCCAACTCACAGAGATCCACCTGCCTCTGCCTCCCAGGTGCTAGGATTAAAGGCGTGGACCACTACAAGTGGCTTTAAAAATAAGTCTTTAGCTGGGTGAGCAGGAGGTGTAAGAAGACAGCCAAGTCCACCTGACTGGTGGGGGCCAAGTTGATGTCCACAACCTGTGTTACCACCAAAGGCCATTCAGATGTCCGTTGTCCATACTGCAGCCTAAACCTATGTTGATATCCATGGTCTGGACTACCTCTGAGGCCCTTTTCTGGGTCCATGGTCCTACCGCACTCAGGGGCCATATCTATGGTCTGTCTGCAGCCAAAATCTGTGTGGAGACCCATCATTCATGTTCCCGCTGAGTGTGAAGGGCAAGTAGGCTACTTTTTTCCCCTAACATTTATTTATTTCTTCAAGTTACATCTCAATCACAGTCCCCTCCCCCACTCCTGGTCCCACCCTCTTCCTCTCTTCCCCCTCTCCCTCCTATCCTCTTTTTGTTTAATTTAAGGTGTATCTTCCCCCCCCAGCAGCCCCCCCTTTTAGTCCAATAAAAGGCTCTTCTTCTAATAACAATAAATATAATACAAAACAATAAGAACAATTAGGCAGCAATTATGAAAATTATAAGGTATAACATGCATTCCAAATGTCCAGTCCTGTGTATTTGGCAGCTGATATTAATATTCTATTATCTATCTCAATGAGTTTAAAATTCTATACCTTACTCAGTTTCCATCTTAACTTGCATTATCAACTTAAAAACATCTTCTTAGACCTAGAACATCCTTTTAATTTCTAAACAACTTAAAACTTAACTGTGAGACTATAACTATCTAGTCTTCAACCACATCAGAGACCTGAGAAGGATAACTATAACTGAATACACAGGAAGAGCAGAGCAAGCAGCTTCCAAAACTAAGAAATGATAGACAACTGGCTGCCTGGACAGTCCTCTGGACAGTGTCTCTCTATGACATTGGAGCATCTATCTTCAGCCTTTTGTCCCAGTATCTCTGACAGACATTAATTGTAAGGCAGGAATTATGAAGGATTTTCCCACCATGTCTTGGTAGAGCTAGGCTGTAGACCTACCTGCTTCCAAGTTTTGTCCTTTGCAGACAGCATTATGTCTACAGTTGAAGCAAGGGCTCTCTCTTGCCCAGTGGCTAGCTTGCAGCCATCTCCAAATGGAGATTCTTCAATGCTCATCATCTATTTGGAGTAGAATAAGGGGTGCTGTCAGGAGCTGACATGTCTCAATATTCTACAGATCTCTTGAGGTTTTTGAAGACCACCTATCTATCTCTGTTTATCTGACTAAGCAAATGTTGCTTGCCTCTTAGCAATTTGATTTCTGATTAACTTAGAAAACATCTGTGATACACTACACTACCTAACAAAAGGACAAGTTTGAATGACTATTAGTTTGCATCCTATACAGTTTGTGACAGTTGCTATCAAAAGGCCAAAACTTCACATTGCATTTTTAAGTATTACATAGGTACAATATCTTAAAAAGAGTTAACCTTATTTTTTTAAGGAGGCTACTTCTGCTGTGATATCAATGACTGCAGACACACACAGTTGAGAGGGTCATGGAAGGCTTCTGTGACAATCCCTACAGCCCCCAAAATAGTACCAGCCTAGACAGAGTGTCACAAAGTGTGACAGAGATGCTGAAGGGTAGCTCTCCACAATTGATGGCTTCTGGTGGAGGTGTGGGAGGGGCAGGCCACTGAGAGTTTGACCATGCTCCAGGGAGTATATAGATAACTCAAAGTGGACTTGTTTATTTTTTTTATTTTTTATTTTTTTTTTTGGTTTTTTTCGAGACAGGGTTTCTCTGTGTAACCCTGGCTGTCCTGGACTCACTTTGTAGACCAGGCTGGCCTCGAACTCACAAAGATCCGCCTGCCTCTGCCTCCCCAGCTAAGTGTAATAAGATAATAAACAAAAAGCCGCAGTATCTTTGTTTTACTGTCTCATAGTTGAGTATATTTAAAACTTGTAGAAAGCATGATCAGCATGGAGACGACACTGGACCCAATCCTCAGCACAAAACAAAACCTACAATAGGGATTGGAGAGATGGCTCAGTGGGTAAGAGTGCTTGCTACACAAGCTTGGGACTATGAGATCCCAGTGCCCACCTAAGAATCGGGGCATTACAGGTTACACCTACAACCTCAGCACTGTGGCAGCTGGAGCCAGGGCGAATCACTGGGGCTTGCTGGCTACCAGTTTAGCTCCAGGTTCAGTGAGAGACCCTGTCTAAAAGGACTAAAATGGAGACTGGTAAAGGAAGGCACACAACAGCCTCTGATGGCCTTCATGAACATGTACACAGATGTACTTCCCCAACACACACACATGTGCATATACTACACACATGTATATCACACACACACACACACACACACACACACACACCCCAAACAAAATTTGTGAGTCCTGCCTTCCTGGATTACCCCACTTGTCCTAGTGTTTTATTCTTTTTTATATGTTTCTGAGTTCAATTAAGAAATAGTTAAGACTTTGTGTCTGTGTTCATGGGAGGCACTAGCCTGTGCTATGATTTCCTATATCATTGGCTTCTTTTCTGGGTATTATCTCATAGAATGGGGAGGATTGTTTCTTCTGTTTGGAAATGGTATGTGATTGGGATTATTTTCAACTACAACTGCTTGATAGAATTTTATACTGTTTTGTTGTTGTTGGGTTTGGAGAGGGACAGTGAGACAGGGTCTCACTCTGTGTGTAGCTCAGGCTGGCCTGAAACTCACTAAGTAGCCGAGGCTAGCTTCAAACTCATGGTAATCCTCTGACTCATTGCTGTGGTTACAGATGTATGTCACCAGGATCCACGACATTCTCACTGTGAGCCTTTATAGGTAGAGAGCTATTTAAATTTTCTATTTTTTCCCCTGGGGCCAGTTTTGATAATATATGTGTCCCAAGTAGTTTGTTCATTTCATATAAGTTGCCAAATTTATTCCACAGCATTGCTAACAATACTTTTTCATTGTTTTAGCTTGGCTTAGGGTTTAGGGGGTTCTGAGACTGGGTCTTATGTAACCCAGGCTATCCTAAAATTTGCTATGTAACTAAAGATGGCCTTGAATTTCTTTTTTTTTTTTTTTTTTTTTTTTTGGTTTTTCGAGACAGGGTTTCTCTGGGTAGCCCTGGCTGTCCTGGACTCAATTTGTAGACCAGGCTGGCCTCGAACTCGCAAAGATCCACCTGCCTCTGCCTCCCAAGTGCCGGGATTAAAGGCGTGCGCCACCACTACCCGGCTGGCCTTGAATTTCTAATCCTCCTGCCTCTACTTCCTAAGTACTGGAATTACAAGCATTCACTACCATACTAGTACCCAAAACCTGGAGCTTCACAAATTCCAGGCAAGCACTCTACAGAGTGAACTCCACCTCCAGCCTCAACACTCCCTTCTCATCCTCCCCACACCTATAGGATCTGAAGTGATAGCACTGTCTTCTTATTGCGTATATCGAAATTTTATGTCCTTTGTTGTTGTCAATCAGTCTAGCTAGAGGGTTATCGATTTTATTGATCTTCTCAAGGAACTAGCCTTGGGCTCATTGATTCCCTTTATTTTTGGTCTGCTTCTTTTTTCAGTGATTTTTGTTCTTTTCTTCCAGCATTGCCTTGGGGAGGACATAAAAGGGGACAGACTTGCACTGCCACCTCCAATCGTAAACCATCGAGGGTCTTCGTGAACAGTCAGCTCAGTTCTGCTCAGCCTCAGTATTTTATAGGGGGCACAAATCCAGAGGGGGAGGCAGTGTTGTTCAGGTCACTTAGCCATGCCATCCCTCCCTTTGCAGGAAAACATTGAGATATATTTGGGAAGGTTGTACTGTGCACCAGAGGCTATGTTCTCAGGGGAGAAAAGATGCACCAATCCCTCTCTTTGCTTTCAAAATCATTCCAGTCAAAACAAAACAAAGCAAACAAAAGCAAAACCACTTTGCAGCTTACTGAGGAGGACAGGAAGTTCTCAGCCAGCCCACCGACAAGTGCCAAAGCAGAGTCTTCTAGCCCTGACATGAGAGCTCCAGGGAAAGCATGGAGACTTGGATGGCTGGTGTGGGTGAGGATGAGGGTGGGAGTGAGGAGCTCAAGGAACTTCAGAGAAGACATTTGGAGTAGATCCACAAGCTGGCTGTGGTGGAGGCAGGAGGATCAGGAGTTCGAAGCCAGCCTGGACTATGTGAGACTCTTTCAATAGATAACAGAAGTACAGATGGAGCACAGTAGGCAGAGTGCTTGTCTAGCACTCCAGAACCCCTGGGTTCCATGCCCAATAATGATTTATAAACTGCCTCTGATTGGCACACTCCTACAATCCCAGCACTTGGGAGGTGGAGGCTGGAGGGTAAGATGTTCCAGGTCATCCTCAGTTGCAAAGTGAGATTTAGGCCAGTCTTGAGTGCATGAAACCCTGAATAAATAAAACAGAGCCAGTATGGAACACATTTCCCTTCTTGCAGAGTGGCCCTGACTTACCGACTCTGGTAGGTTTTTTTCCCTCCCAGGGTTGCAGTCTCTTGACTGCAGATTAGGCTGAAGCCAGGTGAAACAAGGAGAGACCCTATTTAAGGACCACAGAGAGGCAAGGCAGCTTGTATCATCTGATGGAGAAAATGACAGTGGACTGAAAAGCTGATCTCAAACAGTGCTGAAAAATTACCACCAGCTCTCCCTGAGGCAGAAAGAAGCTGGTGAGCAGAGAAAGCCTCAGCAAAGCAACAAAATGCCAAGGACTAAACCCTGTGGCATAGCTTTTGCCTAGAGGGGTTCAACCAGTTCAAATGGTGGCCTGAATGGAACTGTGGCAGCCTCAAAGACTGAGGCAGATGACTGAGTGGCTAATACAAGGTGAATAAGTTGGCTTACAGACAGCTGAGCTCTTCCAGAGAGAAGAAAGCCTCAGCCTCATTTAAAGTGAAGCTGCCATAGCCAATTTACCCTAAAGGACCTACATCTGAGATATTCCTGAAGAAAGACTGTTGACTAAGTGCTTTAAAAGATCTACTCCTGAGGTGTGTTCCTGACGACTGAGGACCTGCTCCAGAGACTGTATCCTTTTAAAAGGTTAGGATTAGTTGTTAGAAAATAGTTGTTATAGTTATTAATAGGTTTAGTTGTTAGGTAACAGGGGTTATAGTCATTCTTAGGGTTAGTAGTTAGGTAATTGTTTATATTTGTTATAAGTGCATATAGTTATTAATAAATATATATTGGATAATTAAAAGTTTTGTCTTCAGTTACTCCCTGTCTTTCCACAGGGCTTCTGACCTGCCATTCTCCATTTATGATCTAGTCTGTCACACACTGTAACTTCTGTCTGTTTTAGGTATTATGAGTCATTAGACTCACTGAGAAGGGATTATTCTGAGGTACTAGCGTGAACACCAAGAGGTGGGGATCATTAGAGATCATCTTAGAGATTTACTGCTACAATATCTCATACACTGACTACAGTTTTAAGATTCTGGTCCAGGCAGTGGCATCACACACCTTTAATCCCAGCACTCCAGAGGCAGAGGCAGGAGGATCTCTGTGAGTTCGAGGCCAGCCTGGTCTACAGGGTTACTTCCAGGACAGCCAAGACTACACAGAGAAACCCTGTCTTAAAAAAAAAAAAAAAAGGAAAGAAAAGAATGAATGAATGAATCTGGAGGCTAGGCTGGGCATGGTGACCCACACTTTTTATCCCAGTACTCCAGAGGCAGAGGCAAGTGGATCTTTGTAGTTTGAGGCCAGCCTAGTCTACATATCAAGTTCCAGGTAAACTAGGCATATACAGTGAGACCTTACCTCAAAGTAAATAAATACATGAATAAATGCAAAGACCCTGCTTGCTCTCCAGAGAATGGGACATGATGAGCAGAGCAGGTTTGTATAGATTCAGGGCCCAACCACACAGTCCTCAGATCATCCCCCCTCAGGTACCCTGATGACAACAGAGGACTCTCCTTGCCTACAGTAACCTAGTAAGGACAGATCTGATTATTTTCCAGAAGTTTTCAGACTGATGTGATTCCAGGTTGGCCACTCCTTGGCTCTTAGAATTTGGGAAGTTTTTAGGGGAAGAACTACACATCTGAGAGAATTGTTTCTGCTGCTGGAACAAAGGCTGCTGTCACACAGGCTTACACAACATCAGTTTATTGTCTCTCATGTGGTTATTGAGGAACAAGCATTGCAGGGCTTTATGAGGGCTGCGTAGCAGGGGCCCAGCCAGACTCCTCACTGATGTTCAATGCCTTTCTTTTATCCTATAGCCTGGGAAAACTGCCACAGACCCTGCCACCATGCCTATATTCTAGCCAGCAGCAGGAAAAGGAGAGGGGAGACATAACCAGGAAATTGCATGCATCATTCTGCACAGGTCTTGCAGGGCAGAACCAGGAAGTATGCATCTCTCAGCTTTATTGGGCAGAACCAGGAAGCTGTATGTAACTTCTGCCCAGGGCAGACTCCAGGTACTTGCCCATCCTCAGCAGCAAGGAGGGGCTAAGAATTCTCATTGGTAGTCATTTTTCTTAGCTAAACTTACATTATCCAAGAAGGGAAAAATTGATATTGGGACACACACACACATACCCAGCAGTATTTGATGCAAGAATCCCCGCAATCTTGCCTGGAAGAAAGACAAAAGCATTGGTAACAGTCAGGTACATGAACTTTTACTAGCCTGTAACTGTTTATTATTTTTCACTGCTGGAGACAGAACCCAGGGTCTTGCACATGTCAGGTAAATGTTCTACCACCAAACTACAATCTTGCCCCTCAGGTATCTAGCCTTTTGATGGTATGTAATATTAGAAAGCCTGGCCAATTTAACAGCTGTTTGTTTAGTTTTGAAACAGGATCTCTCTGTGTAGTCTGAGCTGACCTGCACTAAGCAGAGCAGGCTGGCCTCTAATTTACTGCCTTCTTCATCCCGCCTCAGCCTCCCAAATGCTGGTATTACAGGTGTGAGTTGACATGGTTTTTGTTTGCTGACAGGGTTTTGTTTGTATTTTTGAGACAATGTGTTAGCTAACTGAGGCTGGTCTTGAACTCCTGATCCTCTGCCTCTCCCTCCCAAGAAGATTACAGGTGTTAGGCTGAGCATCCGTGTAGCAGTTCTCTGTGTCACACCATAAGCAAACCTTGTATCTTCCTAAGGGAATTTTATCCTTTAGTGTCCTGTATTACAGGCTGGGTCTCACAGGTGGGGGAGGCCAGCTTTCATAAAGATTTCTGCAGAGCCAGCTGGGAAACCAGAGGATGGGGTTGGCAGCCTTTGTAGCCTCCTCCCTATTGCATCTGGGCCAGCCTCGAAGCATCTCCCAAGGGCTGTGTTTCCATCCTCCACGTTTGATAAGCTAAGAGAATTGAAAACAGTTAAAAAAAAATGGAAGATAATACAACGGACAATAAAAAGACAAACAAAAACGAAATAAAAAGATGGTTAAAAACAGTTGAAGGAGAGAGGGGACAGCAGGCAATAAAGTAGGAACTAAAAATAAGCCGAACAGACTAAATAGAAATTAAAACATAGGACAAAGACATGATAAGGCAAGGGTTAGAAATAGGAGAGAGTGAAAAAAAAGATAGAATAATAACAATAAATCTAGAAGAGGAGATAAAAGGAAATAATATGAAATAGCTAGAAGAAAGACAAAACAGATTAAAAATGACAGAGATAAGAAAAATCATTAAAACCAGAACAATAAAAGACTAAGGAGATGAAAACAATATAATGCATTAAAAGGCTAGTGAAAGCAATGCAAGCTCTAGCAGGTGTGGTGGCACACATCTGTAATCTTGGACACTTGGGAGATGGAAGCAGAAGATTAGGAGTTTATGGTCATCTTTAGTAACAAACTGAGTTCCTGTCTGTACTGGCCACTTGAGATGCTGTCTCAAAAAAAGGAAAAAAAAAGTATGTAAGTATATGTATGGGTGTATGTGCATGTATACATTTAAAGACTGGGCTATAGGGGAAAGTGGCAGGGTTATAGACTAATTTCCTTTCAGGCTAACAATGCAGTAACTCAAGTACACAGCCCAGGTTCCTGCCCATGAAGCCCGAGTTGAGGCAGCCCACTTACAGACCCCAGCCTCTGAGAATCTGTGGCAATGGCCAAGGCACCCTGAACAAGGCACCACAGACTGAGGAGCTAAGGCAACAGAAATGAGTTGACTCCCAGCTCCAGAGGTGGGAAATCATGGTCAAGGGGAGTGTGGCGCTGGTTCCTGCGGAGGCTCTGAGGGAGGAGCTGTGTCAGGCCTCTCTCTATCACTTGTAGATGGCCCTATGACTTTGCATGTTATCAACCCCCCGACATGGTTCTGGGTCTGGTTTCATAAAGACACCAAACTGAAGTAGGGCTTGTTCTAGGGACATTTAAGTAACTCACTCCTGTAAAGGCCCTATTTTTCCCTGGCATGGTGACATAATCCCAGCACTTGAGAGGCAGAGGCAGGTGGGATCTCTGTGAGTTCAAGGACAGCCTGGTCTACAGAGTGTACTCCAGGCCACCCAAGTCTACATAGTGAGACTGTGTGTCAAAAACTATCCCCAAATATGTGCTTTTGGGGTGCTGGAGGTTATAAAATAGGAATTTGAACAGACACAATCCAGCCCATAATTGCACCACTCCAAGGAGACCTGGGAGGTTGTCATTCAGATAGGATGGTGAAACAGAACACATGAGTTTGACCTCAATGCCTTTGACATGAGATTTCTTTCCTACCTTTTTTTTTGAGTCAACATCTCACTGTGTAACCCTGGCTGTTCTGGAACTTGCTTTGTAGACCAGGCTGGCCTTGAATTCACAGAGATCCACCTGCCTCTGCCTCCTGAGTGCTGGGATTAAAGGCATGTGCCACTGTGCATGGCATGATTTGAGGTTTCTAATGCAACTGACCTTCAGTCTCTGATTTTAGTTTTTGATCCATATCCTTCATTTCACTTGGGCCCACACAGCAAGTAAGAGGCCCCGGAAACACAAGGGCATAGCATCCTCCTCTATCTTCACTTACTATGTTAAAACTGCAGAGAACAGGAAAGGCCACAGGTTTCCTCCAGTGTTCATGGGGCCAGGACTGGTGGGCCTGGATTGTTAAGAAACTTCTCTGCTGAACAGAAACACTTCAAAAGGCCCAACATGCTTTCTGAGGAAAAATGATCCTCATGGCTTTGGGACCACACTCCACTCTCTTCTGCCAGTGTTCCTGATCACTTATCACTCTTAAGAATGGGGTTTGACCTCAAGAGATCTGCAGAATATGGCATTCAAAGATGTTTTCTTAACTTAAGATTTTTTGATATCGAGACATGTCAGCTCCTGACAGCACCCCCTATTCTACTCCAAGTAGAAGATGAACATCGAAGAATCTCCAGTGGGAGATGATTGAATTGGTGGTAAGCCGTTCTCTTGGCAAGAAAAACCCCTTGCTTCAACTGTAGACAGACTTCTGTCCAAAAAGGACAAAACTTGGAAGCAGATAAGTCGACAGCCTAGCTCTGCCAAGACAGGGTAGGTAAGTCCTTCATAACCCCTGCTCTACAGTCAATGTCTGTCAGAGAAACGGGGCCAAACGACTGAAGATCGATGCTGTAATGTATGGAGAGAAAATGGGAACTGTCCAGGCAGCCACTGGTATGTCATTTTTTAGTTTTGGAAGCTGCAGGCCCTGCACTTCCTATATAATCAGATATATTTATCCCTCTCAGGTCTCTGAGGTGGTTGAAGAATAGATAGCTAGAGTCTCATAGTTAAATTTTGAGTTGTTTAGGAATCAAGAGGGTGTTCTGGATCTAAGAAGATATTTTTAAAATTATGAGGCAAGTTAGTATGAAAGCTGAGTTAGATATAGAACTTTAAACTCATGGAGATGGTTAGATAGTAGAATGTTAAAGTCAGGTGCCAAATACATATGGACTGGACATTGGGAATGTATGCTAAGCCATATAACTCTTATAATTGTGGCCTATTTATTTCTGTTGTTTTGTATTGTATTTATAGTTATAAGAAAAAGAACCATTTTTTGGACTGAAAGGGAGAGCTTTTGGGGGGGAAAAAGAAATACCTTAAACTGAAAAAAAAAAAAAAAAA
>CAJQZJ010034265.1:1966017-1992421 GCA_907164525.1 Lophiomys imhausi
GTCTAAGACTCAGCAGGCAGACATTCCATAGCTTAATCTGGTAGCAGTGATTGGGAGGGCTGATGTAGGCCCAGCTCTGTAGACCAGGGTGCTTCCCACTCATAGAGATCTATCTGCCTCTGCCTCCTGGGGCTGGGGTTACAGAAGAGCAACTCCACACCCAGTTCAAACTCTGTCCTTCCTGTCTGTCTCCATCTGCTATAACATTGATGGCAGGGACAGGGAGGGGCCCATAAAGAAGTACACCAGAGCTAATCAGAGGCCGGAGGGAAACTACCCATTATGGATGCACAGATTGTTGGCTGGGAGGAGGGAAAGAGGGTGGAACTTGGATAACTCTTTCCTGGCTTCTGAAATGGTACCATCCACTCACCCTAAAATCAGACCCTCAATAGTTAATGTTGACTTTTCCCATCTGCTTTCCTATACCCCTAGTCCTATCATAAGAAAGATCTAGTATCTTTCATCAGTCACTTTCCTCCCTCTACTTACTGTCTATAACTCGAACTTCATCTTTTTTTTTTCCACTTCTAGAATAGTGACAATACCAATGTCACAGAATCAGAGTAAGGTGCCACCAGATATTGTACGTGGGGAAACAGTACCATGTCTAAGACTCAGCAGGCAGACATTCCATAGCTTAATCTGGTAGCAGCGGTAGCTCAGGCCTTTGTCCTTTTGACCTGGTCAGTGGCCTACCTCCACACCTCAGCTAGACTGATCTCATCAGAGCCTTGCTCAGAACTCCATTATCCTTAATCAGCCAACCGATAAATAAGAATATATTAAGGACTTGCTCTTTGCCAAGTCCCATCCAGACATAAGGGAGCTAACCATGAACCAGAGGCATTTCCCTTCTGGCATAGCTTATCACCCTTCAGTGTCCACAGGCAAATGAACTGGGGCTGGGGAAGGTTTCAGAGCCCATGGATGGAGCTCCTGGCCATGATTTGATCCTCAAGAAAGAATTTCTGAAGAGTCCATACCAGACTGAGACCCGAAAGACAATAAAAGCAGTTGTCACCTAGGCAGGGAAATGGGGAATGATAAAATGCAGTGTAGGGGTTAGATAAATTAGATTTAGAAAATATATAGGAGTTTCTGATACTGTCTCTTAATTCGGGGCCTGAAGAGCATTATCAGCATGAAGTCAGCAAAAACAGGAAAGACTCAATAGACTGAAAAACAAGTTTGAAGTCAGGAAAACAGGAAAGACTCAATAGAATTGAAGAAACAAAGTATCTGGCCTGACATTGTTTTCAGCTGCTAAGTGGGCGGAGCCCAAATTAAGCTGAAACAGAGTTCCTCCTATTTGAGGACAGTGCGTGGAGCCCAGAGAGAAGAGGCCCCTGATGCTAGAGAGCTCCAAGAGTCCTGCTGAAAAAAGGGCTGGCCATTGATGGCCAGCTCTCTCCCTGAAGCAGAAAGAAGCCGGTGAGCAAAGAAAGCCTGAGCAAGACACCAAAAGGCCAAGGACTGGACCCTGTGGCTCAGCTTTTGCCTAGAGGGGTTTGATCTGTCCAAACAGTGGCCTAAAGGAAACGGTGCCTGGCTTTAAGGACTGAGGCAGAGCAGCTGAGTTCCTGATTCAAAAGAAGTAAGTTGGCCTGCAGACGGCTGGGGTCTCCCACAGAGAAGAAAGCATGAAGCCTTATTTAAGGTGAGACTGCAATAACCAACGACCCTGACGAACCTGCATCTGAGAGATCCAGAAAAAGGACTGCTAAGTGTGTTAAAGAATCTACAACAAAGACTGTGTTCCTGACGACTGAGGACCTGCCCCAGAGACTGTATCATTCTAAAAGGTTATGAAAGTAGTTGTTATAATTATCAATAGGTTTAGTGGATAGGTTAAAGGGGTTGTAGGATTTTATAGGATTAATAGTTAAGAAATTGTTGGTGTTTGTTATAAGTGAATTTAGTAATAAATAAATAAGTGTTAAATAATAATTTAAAAGTTCGGTTACAATGCAGTCACTAGAAGGCTTTGTAAGCTTCCTGGCTAGCCACCTCTCATGATTCCTTCAACCTTGTCCAGCTCCCATAGGACCCCGAGACCCACTTCAGGCGGTGGCCTAAGGAGGCTCTCATTCTGGTCCCCATAGCTCGATGTCCTTGGTAGACCCTATGGCTCTAGGACTTTCTAGAACTGTAGTGGACCCATTTCTTCACAGCATGGGAATCCAGGAAGACCTGTCACTGTATCTGCTTGTGTCAAGTCTGTGGAAGACATTCAACAAACTGAATGAATGAGGAGAATCCAATGCCTTCCTCCTACGCAGGGCAGGAGAAAATGAAGCACTTGCTGGAGAGATGCTGCTAAGGACAGGACTAGGGAGCGGTCAGAGGCATTAAGTAGCTGTCTGTCAGGGATCAGATCAGGTTAAGGCAGGGCTCTCCTCCCCCTCAGGCTGATTTCAAATTGAGATCCTCCTGCCTCAGCTTCCCCAGTATTGATATTATAGGCACGAGCCACACACAGCTTCAGGGGCCGCTGTCAAGGACAGCTTAAAAAAAAAAAAAAAAGAAACAAAAAAAAAAACCTCAGTCTAAAACTGAGCCAGGTGGGCTGGAGAGGTGGTTCAGAGGTTAAGAGCACTGGCTGTTCTTCCCAAGATCCTGAGTTCAATTCCCAGCAACCACATGGTGGCTCACAGCCATCTACATTGAGATCTGCCCGGGCATATATGTAGAGCAAATACTGTATACATAATAAATAAATAAATGTTAAAAAAAAAAAAACTGGGCCAGGTGAAGCAGGCCTTTAATCCTAGCACTCTGGAGGCAAAGGCAGGCAGGTTTCTGTCAGTTCGAGGCAGGCCTGATTTACCAGTTAGAAGAAAAATAAAGTTCAGTCGGGGCTCTCTGGAGGAGGCAGTGAGCTGGACAATTAATTAACTTCTTAGGGCTTGTTGAAAGGAATGAGGATTCCCTGTAGCAACTCTCAAACCTGGGTCGAGGGAGTGAGCCGAATTCACCTTCTTTCTCATATATATATATTCTCTACCCAGCGGTCACTACATCTCCACCTCTGGAGAACCTCCACTGTCCCCTTCTCAGCACAGGTCTCCAGCAGTTGGGGGCTGGCTGGACCAGCTGCTAGAAGGAGGAGGAGGAAACTCTGTCCCTCCCTCCTCCATCTCTCCACCCTCCCTCCTCCCCCGCCCGCTCGCGCCCTTCCTCCCTCTCTCCCTCCCTCCCTCTTTCTCCGCGGAGGCTGTGGAGTGGCTTTCGCAGAAGCGAGCGGCGAGCGCCCTGCTCCAGTCCCGGCTGCGAGCAGAAGTGTACGAGCGCGGCTCCCGGAACCCGAGCTCAGGAGCGGCCGGCGGGGGTCGAAGGGCAGGCCGGCGCGCTCAGCTGCGGAGGCCCTGGCTTTGGAGCGAGCGAGCGGGCTCGGAACCGCGCGGAGGGGCAGAGCGCACTGCCGGATCGGAGCAGCGCCCGGGAGCCCGGGAGCCGGACCGCGGAAGGCAGCACGGCGGCGGCCAGCCGGGGGCAGAGGGCAGAGTGCCGAGCGGCCTGGCTCGGCGGAGGGCGCCGCCCGGCCCGGCCTCAGCTCGGCGCCCGCGACCGTGGCCGGCGGAGCCCCGCGGGCCGCGAGTCCCGAGCGCCTCCAGCCCACGGCGGGGGGCGTGCCGCCACCCACCCGGCCGCGTCGCCCCGGCCCCGCTGCCCGCCGCGTTGCCGGGGCATGTGAGCGGGCAGGCCAGGCTGCTGGCCGCCGGGACGCCCTGAGCAGGAGCGCGGAGCTGCGACCCCAGGGCCAGCGCCTGACCGATTAGTAAGTGCGCCGCGCGCCCCTCTCCCCAGCCCTGCGAAGTTTGACACACGCGCCCCCGCGTGCCTGGGGACACGCTGGCTCCCTTCCGCGCGACTTTCCATCCCGGGCAAAGTTTTGCCAGGCGGAGCCCATCCTGCGGGACCCTTCACAGCGCCGGCCGGCGGCGCCGCGCTGATCCCGGCTCCTTTGAGAGGGCCGTGGCCGCCGGCCGTTGGGGGCGGCGTGCGCGAGCCGGGCGAGCCGGGCTTCGGGGGTCTTCCACCCGCCCGCCCTCTGCGACCCGCCGGACCAACGCGCCCGGTTGAAGCATTGCCAGCAAGAGCTCAGGTGGCCCGTGCGCGCCCCACGCGGGGCTAGGGTACCCGCAACGCGGAGCTCCGGCCGGCCCTTGGGTGCACGGGTCGGCGGGGTCCCGCGCGCACCCTTCTCGAGGCTCCGGTTCATTCCCTGCGGACTAGCCGGGCGCCGCCTCCCGTTTTTCAAGCCGTTGCTGTTCTTGTCCTCTCCCCATGCCAGCCTGCCCCTTGCCCACTCCGCCTCCCACGGTGGAGTGTCAGGGGAAGAGTCTTCCCCCCCCCCCCCTTTCGCGGCAGAAATACATTGAGCACAGGGCTGGTGCGATGAGGAAGGGGGTGGCCGCGTAGTCCCAGCGGCTCGCCATTGTTTTCCCACCCTACGTTCGGTACGTAAACACACACTCACGCGAGTGTGTGTGTGTGTGTGTGTGTGTGTGTGTGTGTGTACACGCACGCACCGACTGCGGCTGCTCAGATTCCCCGAGAGCTCTAGAGTCGCCCGCGGGATCTCCCGGCAGCCAGCCACCATGTCCTGGCAGGAGGTGCCCCATTGCTCGGAGCTGGGGGAAGAGGGACACGAGAGGGGGAGTTGCCCCGGAGTCCTTGGCGGGGCCGCGAGTCCGGCCTGGGCTGGACGTGAATTTTGAACTTCAGCCCTCGACCTTTCCGGGAGGACCCCGGGCGCTCGAGCAGCGGCTCTCGCCCGGGAGGGTCCCCAGCAGCTGGCGCTCTTGGCAGCGATCTCGGCGACTAGGGCTTAGAGGAAGCCGAGGAGTTTTCCTGGGAAGTTTGCTTTAGCTCTGTGGGAATTTCCGGGCCCGGCGCCTCGGCGCTGGCTGGCGCTGGCGAGGGCTCTGACCTAAGGCGGTCCGGGATGCTCTCGCTCGGAGCAGGGTTTCCAGAGACCCTGTTTCCAACCACTTGATGGGGTGGAGAAGTTCCTCTCTGGGAGCTAGATTGAGGCACACATGATGAGTCTTGTTCCTCCCATAGAAGGGGCCGCTTGAGCCTGGCGATTTCCAAACATCCTCTGTACTTTCTCCAGTGGAAAAACAAGAGGGTGGATCTACGCACATCTATCTTTGAAACTGTCATAGGCTGATGGTTTGAAGGAGACTTGTTTGGAAGGCTTTCACCTGTGCCCACGGAGAACCAGATAGCCTAGTAGTTAGAACCAGGAAACTGGAATTGTACACCAGTGCAGCCGCTGGTGGTGCGACCAAGTTCAGGTTACTTATCTGTAAAATGAGGTTAAATTCTGACAATATCTGCCGGGCGTGGTAGCACACGCCTTTAATCCCAGCACTTGGGAGGCAGAGGCAGGTGGATCTCTGTGAGTCCGAGGCCAGCCTGGTCTACAAAGTGAGTCCAGGACAGCCAGGCTGTTACACAGAGAAACCTTGTCTCGAAAAATCTGACAATTTCCAACTCGTGGGGTGGTCTTGAGGATGAAAAAGTCTGAATGGACTCTCAGGACGCTGTGCTGCACACAGTGAGTGCTCGGTAATTGTTAGCTGTTGGGGTTGGAGTGTAGCTTAGTGGTAGAGCTAACGTGCAGAAAATCCTGGGTACCATATTCAGTGTGTGTGTTTGGGAATTTAGTGTTGCTGTTGTTATTATTGTTGTTGCTGTTAGGTTTTTTTTTTTTTGGTTTTGTTTGTTTGTTTTTCCATACATGCATGGTCTCTGTGTAGCCCTGGCTGCCCTGTGCTTGTTTTGGGAACCAGGCTGGCCTCGAACTCAGATTCATGCCTCCTGAATACCAGGATTAAAGGCATGCACCGACATGCCCAGGTAGCTGTTGTCCTTATTGTAATAGCAGTTTTATGGAGTCCAGGGCCTAGTTTATGCTGAGGAAGTCACTACGGGAGCAGCATCTGCCAGCCTGGGCCATTATAGTTTAAATCAGCTCGGTACAGAGCCCAGAAGAACTCTTTGGGATTGTGGCCATTTAATCAGTTTTAGTAATTATCCCTTCTGGGGAGAAAGTGACCTGACACTCCTTCCTGCCTCTTCTTGCTTTTGATCCTTGAGATCAAACTTACCTTCTTGCTGTTCATCTGCTTTGACCTCCTTGAGGATATTTGCTCCCTTCTTTCCTTTCCCTCCCCTCCTTTCACGGTTTTTGTACAAAGGCAGTGCATTCCCTCATTCTTAAAAATTATTCTTGGCACCGTGTAGCATTTAGCATTCTCTCTGGAAGCAGCACCAGGGAAGAGACGTCTTCAAAAAGGTTATCCCCGGGACACCCTGGTTTGTGCTACAGACTCGGGATTGGATGTGCATTTGTGTCTCAGGGACTGGATGGATTTCTACCGAGAGGATCCCAGGTTGCTGGGGCTCAAGGGAAGTCAGGTGGGAGGACAGGCTGCCTGCCCTGGAGGGTTCTGTTCCCTGGGTAGTATCTGTTTCCTATTGCCGGGGCTCACTTGAGAACCTATTCTAGCTAGCCTGGCTGCCAGGGCATAGCACACCTGGGACTTAGTTAGATGAGGGGCAAGGCTGTCACCTCCAACTTTCCAGTGGTAGTCAGAGGGGTTTCTGGAAGTGTAGGGAAGCATAGGGAGGGAGAGCCAGGGGCACCCCTTTCCTCCTCCCCTGACCCTCTGACCCTCACCAGGCATGTGGGGGAGGGTGGCTAGTGTGGGAAACCTTGGTGTTGGAAAGGACTTGCAAGTATGCAGTTTGCAGACAACTAGTGCAGAAGACAGTCTGCTTCATTCCTTAGCAGAAACTTGTGTAAGGAATGTGCCCAATACCTGCCACGCATTGCTAGGCAGTGTGATGATAGGTGGACAGACAGGTAGACTATCTATCTGTAGACAGGCTGCCTTCTAATGGGGGTCGCTGAAGACAGTACCAGATCATGAGAAGAAATATCCCAGGTGGAGAACAGAGCATAGGGTGGTGAAAGAGTAGGGAGGCCAGCCCTGGGAAGAACTCAGTATAGGCCTGAAGAGAGAAGGTGCCAGCTGCCCACAGCTGGGAAGAGGGGCACTCCAGGCTGAGCCACCCGAAAATGCTCTCCTACCCCCAGGTCAGAACCAAGTATGCAGCTTTGTGGTTGGGAAAGAGTCTGGAGGATCAGGGAAGGTCAGAACCTGACTTGTGGCACCTGGTGGAGCGGGTGGTGGTAGTGAGGCTACATTTTATTGTCAGCTCCACAGGAAGCTACTGGACAGAGTGAAATGACCGGTTTATGATTTTTAAAGATGATTTGATACTCGATAAACTGTGATCTTCCTTACCCCAGAACAGGAAATGATGGCTGGGGAAGGAAAGTTTGTGTTTTTGCTGTAAATTGAGTGCATGTGCACACTTATCAACTATGCCTCGAACCCCAAAATACATTTAACAGAACATCTTAGAACTAGGAAAAGGGAAAAAATTGCTACATAAATACATACACACACAAACATTTGTATACTATATTTATATATATAAAAACAACTTAGTATCTTATTTATGTAAAATATACATATTTTATATATAATACAACTTAAAGATAATTAGATGTATACTTACAGGCTTTTGTTTTTTTTTATAATTTATTAATTATTTTTTGTGTGCATTGGTGTTTTGCCTGCATGTATGTCTGTAACTCCAAGATCTGACACCCTCACACAGTTTTCAGGAAGCTGCTGCCACGTAAGAAGATTTCACAGCCCTCTCCTACACCCGTGTCCTCCACACATTGATGGGTGGCGCTCAGTGTTTGAAAAGGGCCTCTCTACAGGGAGGGCTGCCCCCCTGAATGGGAGTGATTTTCCTGTTTGCTTAAGAGGGCCTACTCCTGCCTGAACTTGTTGCCATTCTCACCCTTTGCTAGTCCCCTTCCTGAAACATGAAAATTGTCAACTAGGTGGCTGTCAAAATGCCTGTTATCAGACAGGAGAACTAGCACCTACTACCCCCTGATGCAACGACAGAAGGCATACTCTGAATTGGGTAACCTTCTTGTTGAGTGTCCCTTCCTTAGTCTTTGGGAAGACTTGGGTAGGAGATTCGTTGTTTGCCATTTGGGCAAGACTACCTCTGCCCTTTGTCACTGTCCCTGAAAGGGATGTGTATCACCATGCTTTCTTAAAATGCAGATGCATCCTAAGTGTGCCTGTTCTATGCCAAGGAGACAAGAGACCCTGCTCCTTCTCTAGGAGAATTCTGGCTCTCATGACCGGAGCTTGGCAGCAGGCTTTCCCAGCTTTAAGAAAGACCTCCCTCATTTTATGGCTTGGCATCTTTATGTTGCCCTGGAGGCCCCTAGGACTGTCAGGCTGTGATACTGTCAAGAAAAGACTCCAAGCACCAGAGAAGTAACTAGGTGGCCATCAGTCCTATAGGCAGTGGGGGGAGAAAGTGGCTGGTTTCCTTGCTTACGTCCAAGTGTCGGCCACAGCTTAAGCTGTGCAGTGTGTGACCTGGGATCAGACCAGCTAGAAGAGGAGCCCCTGATACTGAAGCGCCAGGGGCTTATGGGGTGCAAGACTAGGAAGAAGTGGGGACAGTAACTCCAGCTGCTGCCTTTTCCCTAAGTAACATTCTCTAGCTAGGCCCTTCTGGTCTCTGGGAAGCTGTCAAATTTGGAGTTCGATCCCACAGATAGGACCCCACATCCCATCCCCACTCCCACTGGTTTTAGCAGGAAGCCCCATAAACTCTCCATGGGGATGGGGGAGGAACATTAGTTTCTCCCTCTACGTTGTCCCTCCTCCCTCCAGTGCTTTGTGAGGACAGGTCGTAGATAAGGATTCAGTGTTCTGGCTTGAAAGAAGAAAAGGGAAGGGGCGATCCAGGGCGGTCCTCTGGAGCCTGGCCCCTGGTGTTTGGGTCTGGAATCCCCGCCAGGCTTGGCTCCCTGGGGACCCGCCCCTAGGCGGCCGGCCTGTCCTCCCAGCACCCGCCTCCTGCCTGCGGAACCGGCCGGGCGGAGAACCGGTTCCTGTGGGCCGCCCCGCCCCTCAGAGGGACAAGGGGTTGGCGCCTGCGCGGAGCTGGGGCTGAGGCAGGTGCCTTGGGGTCCAGGTGTGGCAGATGGAGCAGCTGACGTGGGGGCTCCCTTTGCCCCGGTAGGCCAGAGTCACCTCAGGGAGAGCTGGCAGCCCCAGCCCCAGCATCTGGGTGGCCCTCCTGAGGCCAGCAGGCTTTTGCTGACTTCTTTTTTAAGTTGTGGTTCATTAATTACTGATTTTTCTGTGCTGGGGACCAGTGCCTTGCTTGACCATGCTAGGCCATCACGGAGCCACGAACTCAATCATTTCTAGTCTCTAAAAGTAGATTCAGCAGCGCAGTTACTTTTGTTACCAGAATGAAAAAAGGATTTAAGATATAGCTAGATTTGCCGGTGAAACTGAGAAAGGAGTGGATATTTCCATGGGAGATCTTGAGGAGTTGGGGACTGCAAGGGGCTCCCTGCCAAGGGGTGACCTTCACCGGACAAGGGAACCTCTGAGGCTGGGCCAGACCATTTTGTAACAGCCCAGGGGCCCCCTGGAACACTCAACAGCACCGGCTGAGGGGTAGTCAGGGATCCCCAGTCCTCCAGCTTTGGTCTTGGTGCAGTGAAGCTAGACCAGAGGTGTCTGGCCCTCCTGCAGGTTTTCTGTGGGCCAAACCACGCCTCCCACCTCCCAACTCTTCTGAAGGAGTCTGAAGTCATTCAACCAACCCAGGGAGGCCTGGGAGCTCAGCCTGTGCCCTGAGGGGTGGGGTAGGGTGGGGAAGAAAGGAAGGAAGAATAAAAGGTTGGCCGGAAGCCTGTGTGCAGGTACCGTGGGGCTCAAGGAGCAGGCGGAGTATTGGGTGGGACAGGACTAGGAAGTGTTAAAAGGGGGGGGCTCCCCCTTTTTTTGAGTGGAGGGACTGGGGATTTGTATGTGCATTAGTTGGGTGCCCTGGAGGCCTTGGGCCCAGGAGCCAAGTGGGGAATCTGAAAGTACCATGACATTAGAGCAGTATCCCCAAGGGACGGGAAGGTTGAATGGGAGGGAAAGAAAGAACCAGAACAGAGAGAGCCCTTGGTAAGGTCCAGATTGGCATTTCACCTGTCTACCTGGGAAGGGCAGTCAGCAGGCTCCCTCTTGCTCTCTACTCCTGTCTTCTGTAGACTGGGTTTCCACAGTCAAGGAGCCTCAGTTTCTGCCTCTCAAGAATAGGGTGATGGAGCCGGGCAGTGGTGGCGCACGCCTTTAATCCCAGCACTTGGGAGGCAGAGGCAGGCGGATCTTTGCGAGTTCGAGGCCAGCCTGGTCTACAAAGTGAGTCCAGGACAGCCAGGGCTACACAGAGAAACCCTGTCTCGAAAAACCAAAAAAAAAAAAAAAAAAGAATAGGGTGATGGGTGGATAGTGGGAGGGGGGAATTGGGCCACCGTGAGGGACTGATGGAAGAGTCTGTGGACAGCCATGTGGAGCTTAGCAGGTCCCCAGGAGGGGTAAGAGGGAAGGCAAGAGGTCTCTTCTGTAGGCTCAGTGTATTTCATAGCCAGTAACACTCTCCTGTACCCCTCACCCCCTTTGGGGAGCAGGAAACAACCAAGGGAAGGGCTCTGTGTCATAATTTGCTTTGGGAATAGGAAATAGCAGGGGTGCTTTCTATTTGGTATGTGAGTGACAAGGGATGGACTGGCGACTGCCAGAGGATTGTTGAAATGTGTGTCCAACTCAAGGTGAGTGGGCCTTGGAGTTTTGCAGTGTCTGTTGTGCCTGACTTTGCACTTGACTCCATGCAGTTGGCTGCCCTGTGGGCCTATTGAGAGACTAGGAGTTAGACTCCCTGGTAGGCAGACAGATGAGGAGCCATGGCTAGAGAATAAAGGTAGTGAACTTCCAATATGGCTGGCTTCGTCACCCTCCTGGTCCAGAGTCAGGAGCCTGATCTGAAACAAAAGCCTTGAAGGCTTTTGTCTCCCGCCAGCAGGACAACTGCTGATAGACTGGTGCAACAAGTTGAGGCTGGATCAGGACATGTCACACAACAGTTTTCACACTGACGCCACCGCGACTTCCCTTCTCTTTTACACTTACGTCAGTGGATGACTTTCAGGAGTCCGTTCTTTCCGCCGTGATGGATCCAGGGATCGGACGCAGGTCATCAGGTTTGGACCTTTTGCTGCTGAGCCACGGCTTGCCATCCGTCTCTTCTGTTCTAGTAGGTTTGCCTGGTCTTAGGTCAGTGTTCCTCATTGTGACACCCCAAATTGGAGAGTGGTCTTGGCTATTTGGTTTTTGCTTGTTTTGTTTTGTCTTTTCGAGACGGGATTTCTCTGTGTAACAGCCCTGTCTGTCCTGGAACTCGCTTTGCAGACCAACCTGCCTCGAACTCACAGAGATCCGCCCGCCTCTGCCTCCTGAGCGCTAGGGATTACCACACCTGGCCTGACTTTGGCTATCTGTAGTTCTCTTTCCTTGGCTTTGATGTGAAATTGTGGGGACCAGAGTTGAGGGTAGGGGTTGTGTTCAAGTGTGATGCATTAGTCAGTGTAGAGACAGACGGTGGACTTCTGGCTAAGTGGAGACAGGAGTAAGATGCCCAAGGTCAAGGCTGATTGGCGAGGAGTGCTTGGATGGGCCCCCAGCACAATGAAAGGAGAATGGGAAGTGAGAAGGGTCTTGCTTCTCAGGTGGCTTCAGCACATGGGATCTTGGCCTCAGAGCCGTCCTGCCTCCACCCATCATCGGAACTCTCTCAGCCATGTCCTTCATGGGGAGAGGCCCTCTGTGCTTGTGGCTTCTATGGAGATGACTGTCTGGTCAGATATAACCAGTCTAGGCACATGGGGTGGTGGTGGCAGCTTCACGCTAACCTGGAAGCCAGCTGAGGCCTCATTAATCCTAAAATGATGTTAAAGGGGACCGAGCTTTTTACTGTGTGTGATATGCATAGGGCTGGAGGGAGCTGCCTTCCTCCCTAACAGAGCTTGGGCTCAGTGTAGTACCAGGACCCTGGATGCCTAGTCCAGTCTCTCCCAGGCAGCGCAGGGTACAGGGTCAGCGTTGCTAGCGCTCAGTGTAGTACCAGGACCCTGGATGCCTAGTCCAGTCTCTCCCAGGCAGCGCAGGGTACAGGGTCAGCGTTGCTAGCCAAGCTGGCATGAAATGCTTGTGCTGCTCGCCCACCCTTTGCTGCCCTCCCCGAACCCAACAACAGTATCGACGGAGGGGGGGTGATTGTGTTTGACTGGAGCCTGGGGGGGGCTGTGGAGCCCTATGTAGGGTCAAGCCACCAGTGCCAGCACTACAGGATAAACAAGGCTGCTCACAGGCCGGGGAGGGAGGGCACAGAAGGCAGGAGAGGGGAACAGGTGTCTCGGGAGCTGCTGACACAAAGGGCCCCTTGTCCCATCTTCCCGCCTCAGGGGGGCAGCCCGTTCCCTCCCTCCCTCCGTCTCTTGGGCCTGCCCAGAGTCCAGTGACCAGGTCAGCTGAGGTGCTGTCTCTCAGTGTCTGTTTATGCTTGCTTAAGACAAAACCTGCAGGTATATACCCAGGAGGAAGGGGACCTGCCCCCATACATAGCCCAGAGGTCTCCATGGGTCTGGTTTCCCCTGTTGGGACAGTGAGCCCAAGAGGAATAGAAGGTGAGGAGTGCCTGGAGCTCGGCAGAGGACACGGTGTACTGTCAGGAGTGGGGGATCCGGAGGAATCCATGGGGTCAGCGGTGGGAGGGCTTAGGACTTGAGTAGCTGAAGTGTGTTGACACTCCTTCCCCTCCTTCATAATACTTCACGAGAGACCTTTACTGCTGGCTCTGTTCTAGAGACTGGGGAGACAGTGCCAGCAGTCAGGAAAGCCTCTGCAGCCAGGCTGTCGTGTTTCCTCATCTGTAAAATGGGGGTGATAACAGTAGTATCTGCCTCATGCTCTGGTGGCTAACCTGTGGAGAGGCGTAAAACAGCCTAGCGTATGGTAGGAGAAGCCTGCGGTGATCACTTTACTTGAGAGTTTCTGCAGGAGCCTGGGAATGAAACAGGAAACAGGTAAATAACCTAGTTAAGTACTAGAGAACTGGGATGCCTGAAGTCTGTCCATAGGATGCCTCTTGTGGATAAATGACTCTTCTAGGAATGCTAGGGAAGGACTAGGGAGGGGGGAGGGGACATTAAAAAGGGATCCTGAGTGAAGTGTAGGCGTTTGCTGCTCAGGAATGGTGTGACTTCACCATGTATCAGTGTTAGGAGGCTTACACCAGAAGGGTGGCCCTCCTGAAGGCATGTGAGGAGTTAGGGTGCAGCCTAGGCTCCGCTCCTCCAGGTTGGGTACCAGTTTCTGTTCTCTCAGCATCCTTTGCCCACCAGCTCCGTGCCCTGGTAGCTCCATTGCTCACTCTGGGTTAGGGTTCAGTTTAGAAAGAGGCAGGATAACCTAGTGAAAACACCCTGGGGTGAGAGTCAGGACGTTTTATACTTCTAGGTTTTCAGTGTTGGTTCCAGGATGTTTGCCTAATTTTGTTGGTTTTGTTTGTTTGGTTGGTTGGTTGGTTGCATCTTCCTTATCTGTAACATGTAGGGGTGGGAAGGTAATCTCTCACACAGGGTTTGTGTGAGGATGGAGAGGAGGGAGCGTGTGGCCAGGTGTACAGTGGCGGGTGGGTGATGGTGCAAGCTATGGTATGCTTCAACACAAGCCTGTTATGTCTGTAACAAGGAAACAATGGTCTGAGTCTTTTCTTTGGCTTTCTAGAGCTAATGGCCTGGCTGCCTGTGGCCTGATTGCATGGGTGAGGCTGGGAAGTCCGGGACCCCTGGCTTTGTTGAGGTCTCTGCTACTTGTGCGTGACTGAATGGGGAGGGCCGCTCTCATGAGAGGGCATCATTAGGCTCAGGCTCTGCGTGGGGCTGCCCAGAGCTGCTTCTGGGGAGGAGCCCTCTGGCATCTCCCCTGATAAACCTGTGTTGAGGGTGGGCACCCTGGTGTTTGTGGGCATGTGTCTCTCAGGCCTGCCATCTAGTCTCTTAGAAGTTTACTTTGAAAAGCTGGCGGTGAGAAGGCCCGGGAGTATAAAGAACCTTCTGGCCTCCAGGAACTCCACCCTAGTGGGAACGACACAGAGCAGCCCCTAACAGACCCAGTCAGGGCCTGATACCTAAAACTTCCCACCCATGGGAGCAGGCCACCCATCATCCATTCCGTCTGGGTAACAGGGTCCTTTGGGTCTCCTAACAGCCACAGACAACCCATCTCAGACATCTGGAAGGACATGTGCGAGGCAGGGGCCAGAGGCCTTTGTCACTTGCCACTGTGGCTGGGACCAGTGTAAGCACAGTCCTTTTCTCTTCCTCCCCTGAGTCATGTTTCCTCGGTGTCCACAAGCTGAACAGAGACCATAGAGATATAACTGCTTTGGGAGGGTGAATGCTGGGACCTAGGACCGGAACACTGCTCTGGGCTCACATGGCTGGGTGGCGGAGAAGGCTTTGTAGGATCACTGAGCACTGCACAGTAGACCCTTGGTCTTTCTCCAGGTCCTTGTCCTTATTTAATGTAGTACAGCCAGTGCACAGAACTCAAGTTTATAGCCTATGTCCAAACACTTAGGTTTATCTCTCTCTCTTTTCTCAAGATGGATGCTTCTGCCTTTTTGGTCACATCTGTGTCTTTCACTCCTGCTCTCCTCTCCCTCCCCATTACGGAGGGCAGGTGCCCAGCCTCTCCACCTGCTAATGGCCACCTCTGTGCTGGACTCAGGGCACCTTCAGGCTGTACTCAGCAGGTACTCAGTAAATGTGACATAAAGCAGAATGACAAGGAACAAACTTAACAGGGTTCTTGTGGGTGGCCGGGCTTGTGCCTATGTGCTTCCTGGCAAGGGGTGACTGCTAGAGGGTTGGCTGCCAGGGACAGAGGTGAGCCAGCAGGAACCAGTTTCTCTGGAAGTGATTGGCCTACGGGAGCCTTTCTTTCCTGGGCCTCACAGGGACTCTTGTTGAACTTCGAGAGGAAGAGGCCTGTGGTTCTGTTTCTCAGACTGAGTCTGTTAATAGCAATTTATTGCATCCGGGTCTTCAGCCAAGCACATTCTGTTCTCCAGTGTTGGGGGAAGACACTAGGACATGGCAGGGCTAGACAGGAAGGAGGAAGGGATCAACAGTTGTGATTGACGATGGTGTCTTGGGCTATGGAGGAGGCGCCAGTTTCACAAGCTAGCTTGAGCCTGGCGGGTGTGAGGCGGGGGGGGGGGGGGAGATGCGGGTAGGGCTGAGAAGCAGGGTGAGCAACTCCTGTCCTGGATGATGCCTGAGGGGCCTTGGACTTCAGGTCTCTTGTCTGTCAAACGGAGTTTGGGCTGTGATGCTGACCAGGCCTGTAGTGTTTCTTGAGCACTCTGGAAAGCCCCCAATAAGGAAGAGGAGGACAGTCGACTCCAGAGGAGGGGGAGCAGGTAAGATGGCCACCTCTGTGGAAAGAATTGCAAGAGCAAAACATCCCCTTCTTGCAATGTGCTGAGCTGGTGGAATTTCACTTGGTAACTGCAAGATGGGGTTACAGATAAAAGTCTGTGGGTACCTGGGCTGTGTGTGTGTGCAGACTGTCATGTGGGGGTCCAGGATGGAGAAAGTGGGGCTGGCATCCGGGGTGCCTCTTCCCGGGGTACATAACTGATATCCACTCCTGGAGGCAAGTCCTCCGCTTCTCTTTATCTCTCAGGTGAGCGAACTTTATTTTTTTCCTCCCTTCCCCATCATCCTCCCAAATATTTGGCATTGACTACAAGCAGTCCCCACACTTTCTTCAAAGTCAGTCCGAGAAGGCATGACACTAGACTCATGGTAGGGTACCTCAGCTCGGGAAGGTAGAGCCCGGCTGCCAGGGCTGCTCATGGCTTTGGCTTCTTGCACCTCAGCTGCGTCGCAAGCATGGTGCCCCTTGATGGTTGTCATGTTCTCTTTTTGGCGAACGTACTGTGTGTGTTAGGCAGTAGGAGCCTGGCATGCTTTCTACCTGTGAGGTTTGGCCCATTGTTGTCCCTAGGGGCAGTGGGTGGCCTCTTCACTCTGAGGCCAGTTGCTTGCCCTTTCTTCTCTGGACTGACAATCGTCCTTCTCAGAGCTCAAGGCTCCTGCCAGGGGCTCACAAAAAGACAGATTCAGCTCATGGCACCCAGGCTCTGTAGCATCCCCAGACACCGCTGTGCCAGGGGCTATGAGAACCAGCCCAGGGACTCAGGAGGGAGCTCGGCTAGGTCAGAAAGAGCAGCAGGCAGAAGCGTAGACTGATTAGATGGAGCCCACCCAGCTCTACCAAACCTTGGACCCAGACCACAATGCTGGGACTTTGTTGACAATGGGGAAACAGAGGGTGTTTCAGAGAATTTTCAGAATGGGTGGCTGGCTCATTCAGGCTGAAGTGTTTCTTATTGTCCGATGAAAATTCCCAGCAGTCTCTGTTCTTTTCCTTTCCGTTTGAACCCATTGTTGTTGCCTTCCCATTGTGCTGAATGGGTGGTGACTGAGGGACCTTGCTTTTACTTGCCAAGGCTAGTGGCTCTAGTGTGTGGGCTCAGGCTAGCAGGTTGGGAGCCGTGTTCCTTTAACCACCTCCCCAACCCATGGTGTCCATTGTGTTTTGGGTGTCACCACCTTTCCCAAGACTCCTGCATGTACAGGCTTTCTGATGAAGGGGCAGATGATATTTCAGGCCGATCTCTACATGTCCTTTTTAGAAGGCCATGGTTTGGTGGTCAGGGCTTTTGACACAGGGTCTCCTGAAACGCCAGAGTACTTTTGAGCTACGTGCGTGCTTGAGGATGACCACGAACTCCCGATCCTTCTGCCTCCGCCTCTTGAGCACTTTCGTAAAGGTGTGTGTTACCATGCTCTGCGTGGTTTGATCTGTTTCGAAATGAATGACATTCCCATAAACTTTACCAAGACCTCGTTATGTGGGAAGGATCGAGTGAGGTGGGAGAAGAGGCAGCCAGGCTCAGCTCCGAAGACTGCTCCATGCGACCTGACTAAGTTGGGGGGCTGTAACCCATTTCCCATCCCAGTGTTCCTGGATAGGAGGACTGAGTGAGAGACCTGAATTATAACTTCTGCCAAATGTCGGAATGGATCTCTCTCTCTCTCTAAATTCAAGGATAAATTTATTAGATTTAAAAAGAAAAGCCCGCCGGGCGGTGGTGGCGCACGCCTTTAATCCCAGCACTTGGGAGGCAGAGGCAGGCGGATCTTTGTGAGTTCGAGGCCAGCCTGGTCTACAAAGCGAGTCCAGGACAGCCAGAGATATTCAGAGAAACCCTGTCTCGAAAAACCAAAAAAAAAAAAGAAAAGCCCCTGGGCAGGTAAGCTATGAATCTCAGCATCTATCTGCTTAGAGGAGGAGAATGGAGAAGAGAAGGGGGTGGGGGAATGCCATACAATTTGAGTTAAGCCATCATGAAGGTCAGCTAGCCAAATGGCGGACGGACAAGCAAACACTCGGCAGGAAGGGCAGTTGTAGAGGAAAAAAAAAAAAAAAAAAAGGAACCCCTAAGAACCAGAGAAATCTTGCTTACAACAGGGACAGAAGAAAAGGAAATTGTTAACACTTTTTTGAGTGGTTTGGAAAAGCAGGCAAACGTATGAAGAAGCTGCATGGCTGCTGGCCTGGAAGCTGTTTCCTTAGAACAGAGTTTCCTCACAGTAGGAGAAGGAATAATAAAAGATGAAAGGCTTTGGTTAGCGATGTGTTCTCACTCTTCATCTGTGGTGAGTGGGGAGGCGCCTGGCCACCGAGGCTTGTCCTGAGCAGGGATAGAACTCCTGAGCCCTGACAAGATGACACCCGGATACCCTGATGATGCTCTGTGGAAGATCTAGTGAAAGAAGAGTACCTTCCCAGTGCACGGCGGCACAGCCATGGGCGTCTAGAGTGCCTCCTTCAGGTCCCCACAGCCTTCTTCCCTTGGATGCAGGACAGGAAGCAGGTGCATTGCATACCCTGGCCAAGGTGCCCCGCGCCCCAGAGCTTCTCTCAGATGCTAGCCATGAATGCAGGCTAGCAGAGGGTTCATAAACAAGCTCATGTGAAAAGTGCCTAGGAAGGAATCCGGTATGGAGGGATCTCATCCAGGTGTTTGTTGCTGTTACAGGCTGCTGTGGCCACTGTGTTTTGAGTGACCATTTTACCCAAAGAAATCAAGGTGAGAGCTGCTATCCTAGGTATCCTACAGCTGGGCTGGGACATGAACCCTAAAAGGATAAACTTACAGGGTAGGTGATTCGGGGGGGGGAAAAAAAGATAGCTCGACTCAAAGGCACTGCCTTTTCCTTCTCCTTTTCACTAAAGGTGGTAGCTCTCGCCAGGTAGAACCAACGGAGGCTCTCACACACACATGCTGGAAGCTGGGCTGTGCATTTCAATTATTTATAACAGTCAACAGCCTTTAGCTGATCTTTGGATGCTGATGCTAGACGCTGCAAGAGATTGAAGGGTGCGTGGCTATATGGATCTGCTTCCTCCTCAGACCGGGGTGGCAGGGAGAAGTCTTGCTGGGTCACTGTCCCTGCCACCTACATGTTCCACATATGGCAAAGGCTCACTGGGGCCCAGAAAGTCCACAAGGGCAGCTCCTATGCAGAGGTCCGGGCCTGTGTTTGGGATTTGGAGTCGAGCTGACCCTAGATTACATCCTGCTCCCACCTCTTAGTTTCAACTTCCTTGTCTGTGAAATGTGTCTGGCTCGAAGATTCCAGGGATATCCAAGCCAAGGGATGCATGCCACCAAGGGTGACTATGAATTGGGACAGACACAAAATCACAAGCTTACTTAAAATGGCATGGGATATTGTATGGATTGTTTTGTTTTTGTAAATTGGCTGTGTGTAGTTCTGCAGTGTGGACTCTGTAAATGACAGGACAGCATTAAAATGGTGACCGTGCTGCCCCTTTGCTTTGAGATCACCCAGTAGATGTCTGTGCCTGTCATGCCTGCTGAGTCCTTTCCCTGTGTGACCTGCTCTGGGCTACACCCCCATAATGGGCCTTAGCATACTATCTGTCCCCACCCTGTCCCCGCCTTTGCATCAAAGGCCTGAGCCCCCTCACCTATAATCTAAGCACTGGGAGAAGTAATAACCGACTCTCTGTGCAAATGTCTGCGTGCCATGTGCCAGACCCCACCACGCACTAAAGGTTCCAGATGACTACTGTGAGTTTGTGGGGCTGTGGAAGTCATTCAATGTATCAAGTACCTGGACAGAAAATAAGTGTGCTGACTCCCGTCCCACCCTTCTCAGGCAAGGAAGAGTGTTTTGACTCCTCTTGTGGGGAGGGGAAAGCTGAGCCTTGAAGACCTTAAGAGACTCAGCTAGAATTCCCCATGATGGGGGCTCACATCTAGACAGGCTTTCTCTAGCACACTCAGAACGCTCATTCCACCCTTCCAGGCCTTTTGGAGTTCTTTTCTCCATCCGTATAGTCAGTTCTGTTAGGGTGGACAGTCTTCAGCTGGGAGGAAGAGGGTTAAATTTTTCCTACGTGCAGAGCCTGGTGCTTCCGGTGACCCCATCACTGACCCCCTGCCCTCCCCTGGGTCAGGACTTCAGACTGTGGGGGGAGGGAAACCACTGGAGGAGCTTCACTGTTCTGATAGATCAGGGATGCCCTGGGGTTGTCGTCTGCCTCTTTCATCGAACGGAGATGAATGAAGATGCTGGTGGCTTTTCCAGTTGGCATAGGAGGTCCCTAGGGTCCTTGGTGTGGGCAGCCGTCCAAAGGGCCTGCACTTTTATAGTACAAGGCACTCTGTGGACACAGCAAACTCTTCCGATGTGTTCTTAGCCAGTTGAGAATGAGGTCGGTACTAGATTTTAAAAAAAATCAGAAAACGAAACATCAGAGCCCTTAGGGCTAGTGGGACTTTGAGGCCATCTTGTGATTTGTTGAGGACAAAGATGCCCAGGTGGCCTACAGAAACCACTGTCCATGACCCCAAGTGGACTATTTATTCCCTGAAGATTGGGACAGCCGTGGTCCTGTCCTCTCCTGGTGGTTCCTTCTCATAGGGCAGTTGCTGCGACCCTTCACTGTCCTGTGTGCTCTGTAGACCATGGGACACCCAGAGGTGACTTTATTTCACAGCCTAGCATGTACAGCAAGTCCATAGCAAAGCTGTTTCAGAAACCAGGGGTCCAGCTCCAAACGGTCACCCTAGAGGGTCCTGTGAAGAAGGGATTTCCAGGAAAGGCAGCTTTGAGGGAAGACTAAATATCTTCCTCTATCCCATGCTTCCTGTCTCCCAGCTGGAGAATCTAAGTACACCTTATCTGCGTTGCAGGTGGAAGCCTTTAATCTTTCTTAGAGATTGTAAGGAGAGACCTTGGTGGCGGCGCTGGGCACACACTGTCTGGGTCTGGCCATTTCTAGACTCTTCAATTAGTGACTTTAATTATGGCCTTCTGAGCAGCCCCGCTGCCCTTCTGACACTCCGTCAGATGCTACTCACCAGTCTATGGTGCTGTCGAGCTCTTGTCTCAGCCTGTATGTGGAAGAAAGGTGTGTGAAGTGCAGTTTGTTAACAGTTTCTTACTGATTTGTGGGGGGGGGGGGGGACTAGGTATGGAGCCCAGAGCCTCGACACATGTTCGGCAAGTACCTTACCACTGAACTGCAGCTCTAGACCTTGCCTCTTGATTAAAAAGAGAGGAAAGGCCAGGCAGTGGTGGCGCACGCCTTTAATCTCAGTACTCTGGAGGCAGAGGCAGACAGATCTCTGAGTTCAATGCCAACCTGGTCTACAGAGTGAGTTCTGGGACAGCCATGGCTACACCAGAAACCCTGTCTCAAAAATGAACAAACACAAAAAAGAATACTTTCTGTTCTTGCAGAAGACCTGAGTTTAGGACCTGGCATGGTGGCGCACTTTTAATCCCAGCATTCTGGAGGCAGGGGCAGGCGGACCTCTGTGAGTTCAAGGTCAGCCTGGTCTACAAAGTGAGTCTAGGATAGCCAGGGATACACAGAGAAACCCTGCCCGGGGCCAGGGAAAGAGGGGAAAAAAGTGAGCCAGGGTGGTGGCACACACCTATAATCTCAACACTTGAGAAGCTGAGGCAGGAGGATTATCATGACTTTAGTGTCCGTCTGGGCTACAGAGTGAGGCCCTGTCTAAACAAAGTGTGTTAAAATATACATAGCATCAGATTTATTGAAGCACCGTTGTAAGATGTAGTTCAAGGATGTTCTGTGCCTACATATTGTTAGACAACCATCCATTAACTCTGTCATCCCTCCTCTGAGGACGTCATCTACCCTAAACTGGCTACCCAGGGAACTGCATTCTGCTCCTCTCTGTCCCTTTAGGCTCTGCATTCTAAGTCCCTCACATGTGAAAACATAGAGCAGTTGTCCTTTTTTTCACAGTTGGCTTTTTTCACTTAGCATGCCTCATGGCTCATTCAACCTGTAATGTGTCATTCCCTTCCTTTTTCAGGCTGAGAATCCGTTGTGTCTGTAAACTGCATGTTGTTGGTTTGTTTTTGTCCTTTGGTTGTCATGGTGTTGCTCTAGAGGTAGAGCTTGCTTTCAGTTCTTGGGGCTGTGTATACCTGGAAGGGATTGCTGGATCATGTGGGAATTCTGTGCCCAATCTTTATGAGGAGCCACCGTGCTATTTTCCATTTCTAACAGCCTCATTTTCTATTCCACCTCTTAGCTCATACTTGTTTCCATCTTTAAAAGAAAAAAGCCATTTGAGGGCTGAGGAGATGATCCAGTGGGTAAGATGCTTGCTGCACTAGCATTTGGACCTGAGTTCAAATTCCTGGTGCTCTCATAAAAATCCATGGATTTGCTGCACATGCCTGTTTCCAGAGTCAGTGAGAGACCTTTGTCTCACGGCATAAGAGGATGGTAGAGCAGGACATGGTGCCTGCCTCTGCACGTGAAGCCCATGAAACACAGATATACCTCTTTTTTCTAGAAGCTTTCTGGCCTTGAGCCTGAGCATCCAGGCTCTGGTCATGACCTCCATTCTCCATCTCAAGCCTCCTTGCTATTTTATCATAAAGAAGAGGCAGGTGTGGGTCACTGTCGTGTGTTCTTGCTTTCCCACCTGTCAAAGCAGCAGAACAGCCAAGACCAAGAGATGCTGGGCATCTGGGGGGTGGGGGTCAACAACATGAGCTTTCGGGTGGTGTGAGGAGAGGTTATGGGGTGGAAGATATGCAGCCATTGTAAATGACTCCCCAAAGAACTCCTAAGGCCTGGTGAGTGCCGAGAAAACACTCTGCCACTAGGCTGCATTTATTTCCAACCCTTGGATTTTTGAGATAGGATCTTCAGGGATAGCTCATGCTGGCCTTGAACATACTGAGTAGCCACGACTGGCTTTGAGATCCTCCTGCCTCAGTCTCACTGACTTTACAGGCACTTGTCACCTGTAAAGAATGCACGCAGCTCAAAGAATACTTAGTATTTAGTAGCTCAGAGACTCCTTTGGTAACAATTTCATGGGAAAAATGGGATAAGAACTTTATTCCAAGCTCAGTGATGAGAGCCAGGATCGGAAGAAGTCTTGTGTGGATATGCCAGATGATCAGTGAGCAGCCAGACTGATGTGAGCTGCCCGTCTCTGTCTTTATGTTACTTACATAACATGTTTGGAGTTTTTTCTAGAGAGAATACACATTTTTTTACAGTTAAAAACAAAAAAAAAAAAACCTAAAGAATGACTATATCCATTCATGACCACACCCATTCATGAGTTATCCCCTCATTGCTGTGGAGATTTTGGGGGTGAACAAGGAAGCTTTCGGAAGGGGAGTGACTGCCTGGGACATGAAGGAGAGATTGGAAAACAAAGCAGTGATATTGTGTAAGCCAGATGGGGACCAGAGCAGCCCTGTGCCCCTCATTTGCCAGGAAGATATTGTGGATACAAGTGGTACTTCGAGTCCCTTGACCCTGCAAGAGCTCTGAGCAGGCCACAACGAGCTCCCCACCTCTACTGATCTGGTGGCCTGGGAACCTTTTCTTCCAGGCTTGCTGTGAGCTTCCCAAGGCTGGGAGCAGCACGCTGGTCAATCAGGAATTGGTTCAGGATCCAGTTGATAGGCCTCCTTGGTCACACTGAGCTTTCTAGAAGGGCCTCCTCAGCCAGTCTCTGGGTTCAGCCTCTTAGTTGCCATTTGCTGTGACTTTTGCCTTCTTGTATCTTGTTTCCTCATCAGTAAGAGAGATGATTAATAGTAACTGTTTCCCAGGGTCGATGAGTGACTTGACAGAGCCGAAGCTGACACTCCATGTTGTTAGTCAGTTCCTGTTTCCTGGTTGCGAGGTAGATAGAAGTACTAAGCTCCTCCACGTCTATTTCTCCATTTGAGGAATGTGCCTGCCTCAGACAATTCCTCTGAAGAATAAATACATTGACAGGAGGAGTGAAAACAATCTGAATAATGCTGGGTGGGCATGAAGCAAACACTCCAGAAAGTTAGCTGTATTTGCGGGTCCTTAGCCACACGCACACCATGGTCACTCAGCCACCCTAACTGTCATCTGCAAACTTGTCTGATTGCCTAATGCTCAATTTAAAAAAATGTGTAATTTTTTTTTCTTCTTGGTGCTACCTCAAGATCTCTCCCTTGCTCGATAGTCATCCCACCCCTCTCCCTCAGTTTCCAGGAGTGTGGGTGAGGGAAGCAGAGCCTGGGGCAGGGCAGACTGCAGGGAAGGCTGGCCACTTTGAGGCTGCTTGTTGAAAGTTCTTGGCTGGAACCTCAGGGCTTAGAGACTGTGGGGCTGCCTCCTCCTTGTTTCCCCACCCCTTTGAAAAGGAACCAAAACCAAGGGAAATGACACCTATAAGATTAAAGGTCAGGACACCTGAGGAATGACACCCAAGCTTGAACTCTGACCTACACACAAGTACACACACATGCATGTACCCACATGAACATTCTTTCCCATGTATACATATGTACACACGCACACACAGTGGGGTGGGGGGGGGGCAGAGACCATGAAAATAAAAAAGAAATGTGAGTCTTGTGGCTGGCACTTGGGTAGATAGTGGGAGAGGAAGTGTGGCCCCTGCAGAGAAAATGGACGAAACACTGTTCATTGGTGAGTAAACACTGTAGGAGCTGTTCATTAGTGAGTGAACGTTGTAGGGGTGTCTGAGGATCGTGGCTTTGGGAAGATGGTGACAGGTTTTCTTGAGGCATGGGTAGTGTCCCATCTAGACTCCTGGGATGAGGAAGAAAGACAGGGGGGGGGGGGCAGACTTGAGTGGGTTACTGGTGCCAGGATTGGTGACTGAGGGCTGCTGACCACCTACTTTGTCCTTAGTGTCTGTTCAGGACGGGGAGGTAGATACTTGTGTCCCTTTGAAAGCCCTCATACCTGGCACAATAAATTTCCCATGGCCGCTTAAGATAGGTGGTCCTCGCTGACTGTTGGCATGACAACCTTCCTGTTCACAGTGCCTGTGGCTTTCTTGGTGACCAGTGTCAACTGACTTCTTCATTTTTTGAAGCGCTTACCCATCTTGATTGGTGACCCATTTCTTTACTGCTGCAGTGGGATGGCTGCAGGCAGCTGAGTGAGAGGAACCAGGAAGAGAATCAGACCCCCCCTCTGCAGCCTGCAGGGACTCCAGAATAGTGTGTGGAGTTGTCAGTCTTGGAAAAAGATGTGAGCTAATGAGGCATGGAGGCTGGTGTTTAAATGGCTTTAGGGTGTGCCTTCAGAATATATCCTGTTAGGGTTAAAGCTCTGGGCCAGCAGAGGTGCACACTTCATTCAGTTCATTCATTCATTCATTCAACCAACACCACAGTACCTCAGTTCCACTCTGTCTTCTGCAGGCTTGTGGGGAGTGCTTTATTTACAGTAACTTGGTGACTCTCCGACCTGCCTGCCAGAAGGTAGTGTGAGCTCTACCACAGGTGGAGACCCAGAATTTGTAAAGAGATGCAGTCTCAGTTTTCACCAAGCAAATTTGGCAGTTTCCCATTCCTGCCCTCAAGTCTCCTAATCTATCTGATTGGTGTGGTAAGTCATCAGAGTCAGCTGATTAGAAACTTTGTCTATATTATCTCATTTACTACTCAAAACCACACTCCTGTGTATGTGTGTCCGTGTCCATATCTTCTCATTTACAGATAAAGGAAGTGGCAAGCATAAAGAATAAGATGTCTATTAAGAAGAATGCTTGGCTTTGAATATAAGACCCAGAGGATAGGAGCTAGATCAAACCTGAAAGACTCCTTCCTGGGGACTAGCTTTCATGGTACCAAGAAGACACCATGCAAACCTCCAAAGGAGGAAAGCAACCAACAGGTCTTTGATGCCTATGAACTGTAGCAACAACCAGCATAGCATAATAACCTTAAGGGTGCAGTAATGGCTCACATGCCTTGGTGGTAACCAACAGCGCTTTGATGGGACTTAGGATGGCTCAAGAAGAGAGAAATCATGCCTGGTACTAGAAACCGAGTACCATCACTCTCCTAAACTAGCATAATCCCTAACTACATTCTAAATATTTATCCTTAAACCCACAGATAGCTGTAATTGTCAACTCTTATTAACGAAACTTCTCTTTGCAACAGATGGAGACCATTAAAGAAAAGTGCAACTAATGAAAATGCAGAATTGTTAAGCCCAGTGTCAGTGCAGACATCTACAACACAACTCTTGCATCTAAGGCTCAGGGATCATTGCAGAAGATGGGTTGGAAAGACCGTGAGAGCCACAACAGGATGTTTACTGTAAGATTGTGTCTCCTAAAAACGCCAGAAACTACACCTAGGAAATCTCACAGACATGGCTGCTTAACACTAATTGAACAAGGGTGACACCAGTAGACCCACAAATATGAAAGGGGGAAAGTTCATGAGGCCTCAATGCTACTCAAAGAACTACAGACAACAAAAGAGTGCTGAGAGCAGCAGAAATAGTCTTCCCCAGGGAAGTGTACACCATTTGGTTTGTCCAGTACCAAATGGTCAACTCTGAGAACATAGTTCCGGGTGACATTACACAGACTGAGCAGGATGTAATTATTTTAAAGTGCATTTGAGCCTGGTGGGTGGCGCACACCTTTAATCCCAGCACTCGGGAGGCAGAGGCAGGCAGATCTCTGTGAGTTCAAGGCCAGCCTGGTCTACACAGTGAGTCAAGGATAGACAAGGATTCATAGAGAAGCCCTGTCTCAAAAAAGAAGTTCATTTGAATCCCAGAACTAGGATGCAGAGGCAGACAGACTTGAGTGAGTTTGAGGCCATCCTGGTCTATATAGTGAGTTCCAGGACAATTAGGGACAGGTAGAGGGATCCTGTCACAAAAAAAACAAAGGGGTGGGTGTGTGTGTGTGTGTGTGTGTGTGTGTGTGTGTGTGTGTGTGTGTG